>MU002031.1:0-49183 GCA_010093585.1 Melanomma pulvis-pyrius CBS 109.77
GGTTGGAGGGGTGGAGGCTGCCGAGGTGTCAGTAGAGGTCGTGGTGGGCGGGGGGGGAGACGACATGTTGGAAGTGGCGCCGCCGGTGAGTATCTCGGTGGGTGTGGTCTTGGGGGGTTGCTCGGGGAGGTTGTTTTCGTCGTTGTTGTGGTTGTAGTGTATGATGGTAAAGAGGAAGGCCATGTGCCCAAGTTGGTGGTCTGAGCTAAGACAGTGGTCCTGGGTGTGGAGAGTAAGTACAAACAGGAAGGTTTGTATGGTTACCGTGGGAGTGGATGATGTGGAGAACTATTTCTTAGATAAGGGAGCCTAGCTAGCTAAATACATTCATTCTTAAGGTGATAATATGAGTGAGAGCATGCACAATACGAGTGAACTACTAGTATTGTGTGACGAACTATGTAAGTAAAAGCATGCACAATCCTAATGAATAACATTGTGGCGGTGTATACTATGAAGCGTAGTACGTTGATATGTACATTATTCTTTAGACGTACAAAGGAGACTTTATCAGATTTATTGTAGTAGAACCCTAATAATTCCATTTTCGGGTCACAACCCGGCGGGGATTCAAATATCTTCCATGGAAAATGCCTTCCTCCAAGAACCTTGAAAAGAGCAAGAAAAATCCTATAGCAACAGCACTAGAGTGATTCATACACTTAATTCTAAGGAAATAAGCTTTGAATGTCTACGTACTGAATACTCTACCAAAGTGCTTGAAAAACCTTATTGACTTCGCCACGAACTTCAAAAATAGAGAATATCTAGGACACTGGTAACATGCGAACTCTCCGCGATTCAATGTTTGCTACGTCTAGTAGTGAGAGATGATGAGTTAGAAAGTGAGCAATCAGGAATTCACGATTTTAATTCGATCCTTTCGCCTTCTGATTTCGCATGCGTCGAGAAGGGCACCATTTGCGTTCTAATACAATGCAAGACTTCTATTAGATATATCATCGATAAATCGATCAAATATAAAGCTTCACTTCATCCCTCCACACGACCCACGACCAGTAACAAACAACTTCGAGTCTCTTCTTTATCCAGGAAAAGAATTAACATCCTTTCTCTCCTAGTCTAACACGGTATTAGAAGCCCCTCATAAGGGGTTTCTACCTCGATATAACAGTGACTCTTCAAAATGCTTTTCCCGGGCAAGCTCATAGGTCATGTAGAATCCACATCTTGCCGAGTGCCTTTTCCACACTTGCTCAACCTCCGTCCACCATCCCGAGCTTTCGGGGGCGCTCCTTCACGGAGTTATAGAAGTCTCTCTGGAGGGAAATCATGAACAGTGCCAATGCGAGGTCAGCAATGGCAGGGCCCATTTGTGTCTCAGTTACCTTGCCGATGTGAGGAATCGTTTCACTGAAAACAGTCGAATGGAGCGCGGGATCGTCGCTGTTCGTGAGATGCGTGTTGGTTTGGCCAATGGACTCGTCCTCTCGCTGCGTGTCCTCACACTCATCCCCTAACAACACGAACTCATCGTCGTCTTCCACATCGATACCGTCGTTTTCTGTCTGCACAATTCGCCACCTGGCTCGTCCATATTGGTACTGGAGGGGAAATGTGTAAAGAGCGGTTGATCTCGACGTGCGGGGTGAAGACTATGAAGACGAAAGGCGGCGTAATATAAATTTCTGAGCCTCATTTGGCCAAAGCGTCATACACAAACGCTTCATCCATAGTCTCAACCCAACCTCACCACCAGCACCAACCTCGGACAGCAACCCGCAACGATGTCTCCAGTAATGCGCCCCCACACAATGGGTCACCGCGAAGGATGCTCAACTTGCCAAATAGGTATGACCTCCCCGCACTTCCACCTTCATAACTGACTCTTCTCAGCGATATTTGCAGTCCACAACTCCTCCATCCACAAAAAAGACGACAAAATGGAAGAATTAAAGGAAGAGCATGATGCATGGATGCTGCTCAAGATTCGCGAAGCGCTATTATTTCCGAAGCGCAGCATCGATATTGCAGGCCTTCAGCAATGGAAGCCGGAGAGAATCCGTGAGTTGCTTGCTGCCACTGGATGGGTGGAGCATCTGGACGCTCTAGAGGAAGAAGCACGCCTTGCTACCCACCCCCAGCCATGCCCACGATATAGAGGAAGTATGTACGTTCCATTGCAAGCCAAATTATACTTGACAAAGGTTGAAGCGGATACTGAGGCTTTATATGGAAGTGGAATGGCGACGGAGGATTGCGCGAAGAAGGTGGGCGACGAGCCGAGCTATGGTGACATAACAAAGAGCGACGAGACGCTAAAGTATGACAGCGCGAAGGAGCAAATAGAGAGAGAGGTCATCGATATCAAGAAGACTGGCGGAGAGATGGGCGTGGCTGGGACTACCGGTGCGGAGGGTCATGGGTGCAGTGGGACTAACACACAGACAATGACTAGTACCGAGTTGAAAGCATGGCTGCTGGAACGGGTCTCAAGGAGATGAGAGATGTTCCCACTGCCGTAGCGAGTTGTTTCAACCGGAAGTCACAAACACCAGTACACTAAAACAGAGGTTAGCAAGCTAAATTACGAAAACGCGGGATATACCGTAGGACCATCGGCGATAACATACATGGCTGTCATCTTCAGAAGAGAGAGGCTCAATGTTAATGGTGTATACACTGCTCATTTGAATAGTTCTTATGATGAGCCTCGAGCATTAAGCCCCGAGTCCTTGCCATTCCGATTATGATTCCTATTCCCGTGATACCTATACCTATGCCCATGCCCGTGTCCATGTCCGCCGTCGCTATGCAGTAAAGTATTCCGTGGCACCTTTGATAGTGCTAGATGTCGCCTGTAACTTCACGACTCACGCACAACAACCCATCCCTCGTCCATGACACCAATAGTCTGGCATCCAGGGCAATTGGCATGATCGCAACCAGTCGGTTTCCGGAAGTCGTATTCTTCCCATGTGATGCTCTCTTCCTCATCGTCCTCGCCCATGACCACGTCCTCTCGCTCCTTGACTTCGTCTTCCACTTTACGCTCTTCTTCATCAAGACCTTTTAGCAACACACCATCCGCCTCATCGCTGGTTATCATATGGGCCTTGATTTCGCCTTCAGAGAGAGGGTTGCCATTAGTTGCAGGGGCCGGTGGGCTGATGACTGGCTCATCGGGAGCAAGTGCAGGTTGAACGGGCTCGCTGACAGTATTCGTGACGGCCACAGGATGACTCCCACTTCCCGCTGCTTCAACTCCAATCCTCTTGAATCCCAACGGCGCAGACGGTGCGGCGGTAGTGACCCCTACCTTTTTAAACCCAGACGGCGCATCCGACGACGGCACTGTGACACCGACCTTCCTGAACCCCACGCCGGGCCCACTCGCTCCTGACGTCGTATCTACACCAATTCTCTTGAACCCCCTTCCGAGCCCAGTCTTCGCGCCGGGGCCGTCCACCGGAATGCTCCGCATCTCCTCCAAGCCGCGCTTTGAAGACCGAGTGTTGTCGCTGTCGTTTGCGGCGGTGATCTTCTTCATCTCGGCGAGGCGCTGACGGTGATTATGGTCGTAGGAGCGTAGGTGGTTCTCATATTCGGTTTGGCGTGGGTAGCCCTTATCGCAGATTTTGCAGTTGAAGAGCTTGACGGCATTGGGGGCGGCGACATTTTTCTGTTTCCTGGGTTAGAAAGAGGACGTGGGTGGGGTGTTTGGGAGTGTGTTTGGGGGAAAGCACTTGCCGGTGGCATCTTGCGCCTGCTGTATATATGTTATTTAGTGATGCTAGCCGCCTTCCAAGCAGACGAAGAGGTAATGAGGAGTTGTGTGGGAGTGGATAGCTTGAGGATAGCTCGAGGTGACCTCGGAGGTGCGGTTGCGGCTCAAGCGCATCTCCGGCCGGCACATTAGATAAGATCCATGAGGCTTGGCGTGCTCGGGCCACCACTATTCATCGAATCAACGTCATTCTGTTTCCGCAACACCAAAGTCAGCATCGCAAACCCACAATTGGGCAACCACCGCGGAACCAGCATGAGCGACGACCTCCCTCCGACGCCAGACGAGGGCGAGGGAGTCATGGGCCTGACGGAGGTAGATCCCTCCCCGGTCGAAGAAACGCCTTTCGAGTTCAAGGAAGGCTACTTCCCCTCATCGTCATCGTCCCCGTCACCGCAACCCTCGAGGACGTCGACGCTAGGGCTGGGGAGCCATGGCCCGGCGTACTATCGTAAGTCCGCCACTTATACATACTGCCCATATATTTTGGCATTGTTGAAAGGAAACTAATTCCAGTGTAGTCTACCGAGTGCAAAAGTACTCCTCCTACGCCTTCACCATCTTCGCATCCTTCCACATCGCAAACACGTCCCTGATACCACTCCTCACGCGCTCAGTTTACGAAAGCAATCGCTATCTCCTCCTCACGCGGCCCTTCTACCAGTCTGCGCTCACTGAGCCACTACTCGTCGCTATCCCTCTAGTCGCACACGTGTCCTCGGGCATTGCGCTGCGGCTGTACCGAAGACGGCAGGCGCTGCATCGATATGGCGCAGAATCGCACCAGGATAGGAGAAAGATACCGTGGCCACCGTTTAGCGGGACAAGTGTCTTGGGATACGCATTACTTCCGTTTGCGGGGTTCCATATCTGGACGACGAGGATACTGCCGGTGTATATGCACGGAGACAGTTCGCTGATTAGCCTGGGATACATTAGCCACGGCTTCTCATTACACCCTGTTATTTCATTCGCGGGATTTGCTGCGCTGGTGAGTGTGGGCGCATGGCATACGACGTGGGGATGGGCACGGTGGCTTGGGCTTGCGCCGACGCAGATCACGGAGACGGATTCGAGGAGGCAAATCGTCAAGAAGCGGCGGTGGTATGGAATCAATGCCATCTCTGCGCTTGTCGCGGGACTATGGTTGGCAGGCAGTTTAGGAGTAGTGGGCAGAGGCGGCAAGACAGAGGGCTGGATAGGCCGGGAGTTTGATGAACTGTACAAATGTGTGCCATTGATTGGCAAGTGGAACTAACTCCAACTCTAACTCGATACCCTAGTAGTTAATGTACACTCTTCCCTCGTATGGTTGAAGCGTATTCAACCCAGTTTTGTGGTACGAGCTCAGTAATAGTGTCATGTCATCCGCTGGTGGAGCTGGCTGTGGAGCTGTGGTAAAGTTGAGGGCTACTAGAGCAGTTTTCTCCTGGTAGTGCTTCCTGAAGACGAAAGTACTAACGTTCTCAGCGTCGAGCAACTCGAACGTGCCGTAGACGAAGACTTCCTTATGCTCCTTGCGTAACCGAAGCAACTGCTTGTAAAAGGAGAGCACACTGTCGACGTTCTTCTCCTGTGCTTCGGCATTGATCTCCTTGTACAGATCATGTGTCCGCATCCACGGTTTCCCAGCTGTGAAGCCGCCGTTCTCGCTCGAATTCCACTGGAACGGCAATCTGGCGTGATCTCTCGCCATCAGTTGAAGGCCATGCATAATGCGCTCTTTGCGCGTAGGATCCGATCCGTTCTCTGCTAACCGGACCGCCTCTTTCCAGTAGTTGTGCGCCTCCACGTCCTGATACTCGTCAATACTCCACTCCTTCGGCGCGTTAATCATCCCAATCTCCTGTCCTTGGTACAGAAAAAGCGTGCCAGTCTGCACGACCAACCACAGCGCCAGCATCTTCGCGCTCTTCTCCCTCCATGCTGGGGTATCATTCGCAAATCTCGACACACTCCTCCCATTATCATGGTTCTCGTTGAAAACGGTCGTCCACCCGTCCGTGCCGTCGATGAATGTCTGCCACTTCTTGACAATATTCTTCATCTTTGGCAAATTCCATTCCGCGAAATCGTACTTGCTGTTGCCTCCTGGTGGTCCCTGACCTAGATGCGTAATGTCGAACTGGAATACCATGTCCAGCTCCTTTTCGCGCGCGCTTACATATGTCAAAACGCCCTCGGGATCCGGTGTCATCGAAAGCTCGCCCACAGTGACTACAGCCTGGCCGTCGTACGTTGAGTACTTCGAGAGCACGTCGTTATTCATCTCTTTAATGAATTCGTGGATCCGGGGGCCGTTACACCAGAATTGTGCCGCGGGTTGAATGAACGAATTCGGATCTGTAACCGGTGCTTCTGGGAAGTTGACATGCTTTGAGTACTTGTTTACTGTATCAACGCGGAACCCGTCGATTCCCTTATTGAGCCAGAAGCGCATAGCGGAGTCGTAGATTGCGCGACGGCAGTCTTCGTTTTCCCAATTGAGATCGGGTTGCGATTTGTCATATAGGTGAAGGTAGTACTCTTGTGTGTGTTCGTCCCAAGTCCCTACAAATATGATCAGAAAAATGCTATAGTATCGTAAATGGATCAACTCACATGTTCCTCCTGCAAAATAGCTACGGTAATTAGTTGGCGGCATCCGGTTCCCATTATCATCATACCGCGCCGGTCTCCAAAAATACCAATCTCTTTTCGGATTATCTTTCGAGCTCCTACTTTCTTGAAACCACTTATGTTGATCGCTTGTATGATTGACCACCAGATCTAGAATCAATTTCATCCCGTTTCTATGACACTCATGTACCAGTTTCTCTACATCTTGCACAGTCCCATAAGGAGGGTAGACAGCTTCGTAGTCGGAAATATCATATCCCATGTCGATTTGCGGGCTCTCGAACATTGGGGATAGCCAGACGACATCAATCCCAAGAGACGCGATGTAGGGCATTTTCTCGAGGATGCCCAAGATGTCTCCCCAACCATCGCCATTGCTGTCGCGAAAGGAGGCTGGGTAGATTTGGTAGAATGTGGCTTCTTTCCACCATTGTGGTTTGTGTAGGAGGGGGTCTGCGTGTGGAGACATTGTGGCAAAAGAAAATCACAACGAACTCAATGTCAAAGAAAGGAACGAATCGAGAAGGGGAAGCGTGGAGTTTGGGAAAGTACGAATCCCCTCTCCTAAGTAACGGGATCGTACCAACCTCGCCACCCTATGGCCCACATTCAACTGGGTCCGCTATAGTGTCTCCAAGGGGAAAAGATGATAGATCAACGATGTTCATCATGATCCAACGAGTCGTGGTTCGTCGCTCACTTTCTGGCTCCGACACACCCCGAATGCACCCCGGGCTTGGCTCCGGCTTGGCTCCGTTCAGAACCCCAAAATTCTGTTTCTCCACACTCGTTTCCTTTGCCCGGAATGTCGGGTCAGTCACCTGCACACCTAACCAACGGCTTTGCTCCATCCTTCGAGCATAGCGTGCGGCATTTCGACCCGTCTGGAGAGAACCATGGGGAGATTTGGATGGTGAGGTGGGGAATTCGCTAACCCGCAGATCCACTCGCTCGTGGGCAAATCTACTTTGGGAAACGATCATCCCTGTGCCCTGGAATATATATAAAATCAGGTGTGCCATTGTCAATCCTGCACTCCATCTCGCCATCACTTCTCAAACTCTTTCACTTGATCGATATTCGGCAAAATGGCGGAGAAGCACATCGAACAACCTGTTGCTGTGAAGTTTGTGGCTCCCATCGAGGAAGCTCAACATGCGGCCTCCGGTGAGAAAAGCATGTCGTTGATACAGGCTATCAAGCTGTATCCAAAAGCTGTTGGATGGTCGGTGGTGCTGTCCAGTGCTCTGATCATGGAAGGCTACGATCTTGCGTTGCTTGGAAGTTTGTACGGTAGTCCTCAGTTCAACATGAAATATGGGAGGCAAAATCCAAAGACGGGGAAGTGGAGTGTGCCTGCGAATTGGCAGAGCGCTTTGTAAGATATTCTTCGTAGGAAGTTGAACTGGAAGCTAATTTAGATAGGTCCAACGGTGCGAGAGCTGGCGAAGTCATTGGATTGCTAGGAAGCGGATTTGTGAGCGAGCGCTACGGCTATAGGAAAACTATGATCACCTCCCTGATTGCGATGATCGCCTTCATCTTCATCCTATTCTTCGCTCCGAACATCAAGATCCTTGTAGTCGGTGAGGTCTTTTGTGGTATTCCTTGGGGCATCTTTCAGACGATCACGACGCAGTACGCATCTGAAGTCGCTCCTGTGGTTCTCAGACCGTATCTGACCACTTTTGTAAACATGTTAGTACGAGAGGTTCTTAACAATGGATGTAGACTGACGCTTATAGGTGCTGGGTCATGGGTCAATTCATCGCAGCAGGCGTCAATCGTGGTTGCGTCCAGCGGCCCGATCAATGGGCATACCGTATTCCCTTCGCCATCCAGTGGATCTGGCCAGTCCCCATCATGATCGGTGTGTTCCTAGCCCCAGAAAGCCCATGGTGGCACGTACGAAAGGGCAACCGTGAGGGAGCCCGAGCAGCACTCCTCCGTCTTACCTCACCCGAGAAACATCCCGATTTCAATCCTGATGAGGTGATTGCTATGATCGAACATACAAACGAGCTGGAAAAGAACATATCCGAGGGAACAAGCTATCTGGATTGCTTCAGGGGCACTGATCTGAGGAGGACTGAAATCGTGTGCTGTACGTGGATTGCGCAAACAATTTGCGGGACGAATATTATGGGTTATTTGTGGGTATCACCTACCCCCTTTCCTTTTGTTGCTATGCTAATGTTTCTCAGTGCGTATTTCATGCAAAAGGCTGGTCTCCCAACTGTCCAATCCTTCAACATGTCCATGATCTCCTTAGCACTCGGCCTCGTTGGCACAGCAGGCTCGTGGTGGCTAATGGCGCACTTTGGACGTCGCACCATCCATTTCTCGGGCGCCTGCGTACTCTTCGTAATCTTAATTATTGTGGGTTCAATCTCGTTCGCCGGCACACAAGCAGGATATTGGGCTACCGGTGGCATGTTGATCCTGTTCGTATTTATCTATGATTTTACGATTGGGCCTGTCACGTATTCGATTGTGTCGGAAATGTCTTCCACCCGGCTGAAGTCGAAGACAATTGTACTGGCGCGAGCATTGTACAACACTTCTAATATTGTCGTCAATGTTCTGACTGTAAGTCTCCTCCTTTACATTCCGTTGCCTCTCCCTACTCTTTCTCACGTTGGAAATAGAATTATCAACTTGGCGAGGCGAACTGGAACTGGGGCGCAAAGACTGCATTCTTCTGGGCTGGAACGTGTGGCTGTGTCGTTGTTTGGGTGTTCTTCCGGCTTCCAGAGCCGAGAGGCAGGACGTATGGTGAGTTGGATATGCTGTTTGAGCAGCGCGTGTCAGCAAGAAAGTTCGCGGAGACCAAGGTTGATCCGTTTGGACACAGTATGGGTTCCAGAAAGGAAGATGAGAAGCCGAAGAAAGAGTATATGGAATGAGGGTATGACACTGTGTTGTGATATAAGGGGGATAGGCTCAAAATTAGGGAGGCCCCACTCTTCAAAGGGACTTACCTGACCCACGATACGCGCTAGCCACCCCAATACTACAAATATTTCAAAACAATTAGATACTCAATTCAAACAAAGCATATATCGAAAAATTTGAGAACTCCCTCGGTAGAAAAGTCTGTCCAATCACGTGTCGGGAAATCGTTTTCCCGCTAGCCTTCGACCTCAACCACACCTCATTCCTCGACTTCCATCAATATCCACACCACCCGCGGTCCCACCATCACCATGGATCACTCTAGGGCTATTCTCATCCTAAGAAATTTAAGGAAATGGTCGAATGAATTAATTTAGCCCTGCATTGTGCCATTAGATTCCCCTAAGAGACTCATGCACGACCCAATCAATGCATCCAACCTCAACTCGAAAACTCGTCGCCCAAGCCTGCGATGCCTGTCGTAGGCGCAAAATAAAGTGCAACGGTCTGCAACCCTGCCCAAGTTGCAGATCGGCTGAGCTACCATGCAATTTTACGGTTACTCAAAGAAGAGGAGGGAATCGAGGCGCTAGAGCGACTATATTGAATGAGCTGCGAGGATGTGTGATTCAGGGGGGAAACACGAATCCAAGTAGTCCAGTCGAATCGATACCGACCTCCCAAGGGCATCCTACTTCATCATACCACGTACGACCGAGCACTTCACCATCTAGCACGAAGGTTATTCGTATGTTAATCCACTTACCCTCTGTGTACAATTGACTGCCCTTGATTTGAAAAACGTTGACTTAGATGATAGAAGGGAATACAATTGAGCGTTCCCTTAGTCTCAGTAGTGCAGGGACTCTGGAAACGGGCGCTATTGACATGTGTATCACTGCCTATCTAGAGCGCATATACCCCGTTGTTCCGTTCCTGACTGCAGATATTCTGAGGACCGAGGCTTTGCACTCCTCTGCCTCATTGTTGTCGCGGCAGTTTATCGTTTCCTTCTGCGCGTACGTCGTCACATTTGGCAAAGTGCTAGATGAAGTGTCCCTTTTCTCCTCCCATACCTCTGCATCCGATCTCGGCACCCAGCTCCTTAACACAGCGCTACGTATCCAGGTTCCAGAGCGTGTATCTACGCCGACTCGCCAATCCGTATTTATCTCGTTCTTCTTGTATGGGTCATATGCCGGACTTGGAAACTATAGACAGGGCTGGTTTTACTTGAGGGAGGCTACCACTTTGTTCATGATGCAGAAGAGCGGCGAGGATGGGGAGGGGTGGTACTCGCGGGATGTGTACAGGTGTCTGTTTTGGGTACTTGTGATTTCAGAACGGTATGCTCATTTAGAATTTCAGTTACGACTTGTATAACATTCACTGACGTATAATAGAGCCCATGCAATCCGTAAGAATCGCCCCATCACTTTACAAGTCACATCGTCGAGTCCCTCGCTCATCGATGCGCCCTCCCGGGGTCTCCAATATCTCGCGTCTCTCTTCCGCCCCTTTGACGAAGTCTTCTTTGCAGTATGGAACGGCTCGCGCCAGGAGTGCAGTAAAGAATGGTTGTTGGGCCTCGAACGCGATGTCCGCACCGCACTGCCCGTCCCGCTTTCTGTCTCCAGCGAACAAATTTCCAACCTGCGTGTCTCGCAATTGTGGCTGCAGATCAAACTCTGGGAGCTCTTTCCTCGTTTTGGGTTCTTATCTAGCGAGTCTGTGTACGAGTGCTTGACGTTCCGATATCCCATTACGGTGGCGCGGGATTTGTCAGTTCTGGCGATTAAACTGCCTATTGGGAGCTTACAGATCCATGGCGTGGGGATGGTAGGTGTATTGCTCTTTTCTATTTGAATCTGAAATGGAGACTAATTACATGGCCCAGACTGAGAAGATCTTTGACATTGCTTGCGCTCTTGCCGATGTTCTACCCTTTGTTTCCACGGCAACATCACAGCTTGAACTCGGGCCTGTAGACTTTTTGACTAGTACGACGTCGTTGCTAGCCAAGCTTCCAGATGGCGAGGCCAAATTCGTCCCACTGCTATTGGCGAAAGTTAATGAGTTACTACCAGAGCTTGTAAAGGGACTGTGTGAGGCTGTTCAAATACAGGTACCTCCACTATTAGAGGGCCCAATGAGTCCCGACTCGAGGTTTGTATACGAGGAAGAGGTGGGACGTGGACTATACGCAGATTTGAGGAGAGGACGATAGCAGAGAGAAGATCTATATTCAGGACAGGCCGCCGGAGCTGGCCAAGTTCCTCTGAAGAAATTAATATACAGAAGTGCTGGCCGTGGCCGACAAAAAAGCAAGAAAAACTGGAAGCAAAAACTAAGAAAACAAAAACAAAAGCACCATAGTGCCTACGTCTACGCCTACGCCCCAAAGCAAGCAGTCCATCCTGAAAACACCCCAGAGCCCACTGACTCAGCCGCCGAAGCAGATTGGGGAAAGAGTCCAGAGAGAAGAGAAACTAGACACCCGTCATGACGACATATTCCCTCAAGGAGTTGCGAAGTCGCAGCCGAAAGGCGCGCTCTAAGCAAACTCCTTCGAGAGTCCTCGTCGTCGTGACACGGCGTCAAAGCTGTCGCCAACGACGTTAAACCGCCGCGGGGAACGGTACCCGTCGTCTCTCTTTGGCGGTGGCCGCGGCGGCAGAGACAGCTCGCGGCGCGATTCCTCCTCGATCTCGCGAAACGCAACTTCCATCTCGTTCGCCCTAATGAGTTCGCGGCGTTGCCACCGCAAGAAAGCGACGATCGGCGGCGTCACGACCATGCAGAGAAGCACCTTGGTGGCGGCCCAAAGCGCTGCGACCAGGTCGCAGATGAATGGGCCTTGGCGCTGCCAAAAGGTCTCGCACAGGTCGATGAACCCGGATCCAGGCACGTCGGGGTCGTACGGGTCGCGGGCGATGACGAGGTCGAGGAGCCGTCCGACCATGTTGTACCAGAACAGATCGTTGAAGGCGGCTAGCGCCAGGAAGGAGACGGCGACGAAGACGGCGTAGACCTTCGCGAAGGTCACGATGCGGCAGTGGTGGCGGTGAGCGACCACCAGAATGGCGCCGCCGATTCCCCAGGAGAGGAATGCGGCGAGACAGAGCCGCAGCTCTATGCCGCCCACGGCGAAGAGGTAGATGAGCACGAAGCTCATCAGCAGGCGCATGTTGTTCAATTGTGACAACATGGCGGCGGTGGGTGGTGGTGGTAGTGGTGGTAGTGGTGATAGTGGTGGTAGTGGTGATAGTGGTGGTGGTGGTAGGTGATGGTGGGGGGAGGAGACTTGTAGAGTTGGACTTGTAGAGTTGGAGCTGGAGTCGGAGCTGCTGTTGGAGCTGGAGTTGGAGCTGGAGTTGGAGCTGGAGTTGGAGCTGGTGCTGGAGCTGGTGCTGGTGCTGGTGCTGGTGCTGAGACGGGTGCTGAGACGGGTGCTGAGACGGGTGCTGAGACGGGTGCTGAGACGGGTGTTGAGACTGTGGAGGATATCGGACGTGGGTGGCCGACCTTTTTATACTCCGCTTGGCGACTTTTTTTTACTCCCGGTGGCCGACTCGGTTGGCGACTATTAGCGAGAGGAAGGTCACAGAAACAATAGACGCAAAAAAGGCACAATAGTAGGAAAACAGTACGACCTTTCTGACGCCCTAGACCAAAACAGGAAAGCCTCCTTCACTTCCATTTACTATTGTGGAAAATGCTTGCTATGGATACAACCTGTAACTCAGCTTCCGCCATGAATTTGGTAGCAACTCGAAACCATGATAATATAATAGGTTCTCAATTATCCACTTTCCGTTGCTGATCTCTTCGCAAACTTATCAGAGGAAGCCGAGACCTTTGGCTTGGTCCGAGGCGGCGCCAGCTTAACATCAGCGTCCTGCCGCTTCTCGAGACTAATTCTAGCCCGCGAGACCAAATCCATCTTGTCAATACAGGACGTTTCCATTCGGAGGACCGTCTCTCTATACAGAATACCCGTAGTCCAGTCATACGAGCATCCTACTGCACGTTGCATACCACCTTCGGCACCGAGCAATAAGAAGCACACTGGAGGTCTAGCTGCTTGGAACAGAGTGACGGTCATTGTATTCGTGTCCACTAGTGTAAAGATCTGAAGTTTGTCAGTAAGAAGGTCTCGACAAGAACAATATAAGACGACGGTGGCACCTTTTGATCGCCTAGTTTGCTCATCTTCGCAGCTTCTACCAACAGCTTCACATCGGGGTCGGTAGTAGGGTCGACAGGATCACAGTGTCCGCCCTTCCAGTTCTCGTCCGGCTTATGTTTCGATAGTGGAGATCCGAACGGATGCCACCGAAGTCTGCCTTTTTGGTCACCGAAGATGAGATACTCTATCTGCTCTATGGGAAGATAGCCCTCGAAGCCAAATAGCCACGGCTGGGTGTTCCAGAGTTTTCCGCTGTATAGTGTACGGACAGCAAGCGGTGCGAATACCATCATCGGGACAGACCAGAGCATGAAGAGAACTCCCCAGGCCTTGATAGCGGCCGCATCGACTACGATCCGTACGGTAGCCTTGACGATATGTATGGCCGCCGGTGCTAGATGGTCTTCTACAAAACTGTCAGGAACCCAAAGACTATCCTCGAAAGGTTTCACGAGATCGTCTGCCGCTTCCTGCTCCTTTTTAGTGATCCAGTGTGAGATCCATGTGAGGACTACCCCGACTATAAAAGCTAAAGAAGAGGTGTGTAATAGAAACCTGAAAAGCATACGCGTCCATGACCACCGCCGGCGTACATGGACTGATGCAAACGATTTCCAGCGAACGTTGGCACCTCTGGCACCGTCGACAATGATGGTGTTGTCCTCCCCTATGCCTGCAGTCTGGCAAGAAGGGTAGATGTCCCATAGGCTAACATCGTACGCATCATCCATACTATACCAAGGCTGGTCAGGTTTACGAGGAAGGACGCAAGCAAGACGCTCGAGGAGCTTGTCGCTGTCGTTAGCTAAAGAAAGTCTGCATTCCCGGGAGTCAGTGTGAGGCATAGCATTGAAATATTTTCTAGAATTCACTCACCTTGCGAAGGCCTGGAAGTCGGAATCAGTCTCATCTACTTCGGGCCGCACGAGCAGCAATCCCATAAGTGCATATGAGTGATCGCCATCTAACAGCTTCCCGTATTGACGAGAATGGAGGCACTCAAGTGCAATAGTGACGAGCTCCAAACGGCTTAGGATAAGGTTTCCTTCGTAGTGATCGATCAACTGCCTCGAGACCTCTTTGTCTGGCCATACCAGCTGGGCAAACTGGTTCTTTTCCACTTCAAGATAGTGTTCGCTGCCAGCATTGTATACTCTTATGGGCTGGCCCTTTGGACTTAGTAGCACCTCGGGAAATGTCCACACACGCTTTCCCCATTGCTGCAACCGGATTCCAATCTGAGCAGCTTCGTCCTCGATAGGATTCTGTTCTTCCTGTGAGGAGCCTACGACGATGACCAGCGCCTTGGATCCCCTTATCACGTCGCTAATGCGATATACCTAATGATATTTAGTAACAAAGACCGGGTAAGGATAAGGTCGAACCCACGTCATTTTGCAGATTTCTGCCGCTCTCCAAAGTTCTGGCCGAATCCGGCGACTCGAGATCCATGCAGCAGCAGCTAACCCAGAAAGCTTTCAAGCCATGCTTTCTCGTGGCTTTAGCAGCCATGCGAACTAAGATCTCCTTATGGCTTGGGGAGCTGTCTGGAAAGTGTTCGGCGGTATAGGCTATGAACAGATATGGTTCAGTGGTCGTTCCTTCGACAATATCTACTACCTTAATTCCGTCGGGATTGTTTGGGGTTGGATCAATATCAATGAAACAGAGTTGCCTAGGCATTAGAACCCGATTCGTCATGACGGCGTGGGTTTTGTGGCTGTGATCGGCATGCTTTCTTGCAATCTTCTCCTCAAGAAGGTTGCGAGCCACCTGATATTTGTATCTTGTCAGCTTCAAGTAGAAGACAGCTACTTATAGAGATACGTACCTTTGAGTACCCATGAAACTTGTACGGGAATGCATCGTAACGGCCCCCATTCCTTATTTCGCCCTCCACATTTCCAGGAAATGCAATCTACGTAGATTATGGCCTTAGCTTAATAAATCAACTTAGTAGGGAAGAGACCTACAACGGCTATCAGAGCAATTGCGGCCGGGATATATTTGGCAACCTTCACCCATTTCTGACGGCGTGTCACCTGTCCATTGACACGGTCTTGGTAAAGTATATGGCTCTCAGGCCAATTTGCCAGCCGTAAATGCCACGGACTGATATCTCGAATAAAGGTTCTGTTCCACGTGGCTTGACTGTTTGAGAGATCGTAGATATTGTCGACGGCTTGTACAACAAGCTCTTCTGTTCTTCCGTTATACGGGCTGATGTATCTGTCATCTAAAGGCTTCTCCCAGAATCGCAGCATGGAATCCTTGTTCTTGAATTTCTCCACCGAACTATACACATAGTCTGCAGGTTTGTAGAAATGAGGGTGCTTAAAGAGCCTGAAGGCTGTCTGTCGGCCAAGAAGGTGTTTGTACCCTTTCAAGGGGACGTGAGGTTGCATTTCACTTTTTCGCTGCTGCAAAATGTGAATATCCGGACAAAAGCTAGAAATGCTTGTATCTACGTACAATTGGGACGTTGTTATATTCCGCTGCATCTGTAATGTCGACAAATGTCTCCATTTCATATCCCTATCCCGAACGTCACTACTAGTTCAATGTAATGTGAACTTGAAAGAATGATTTACCCCGGCATTTCGACCCCGAGCTGCATTAGGAGCAGCCGCAAAATACCCACTAGGTGGCATCTGGTTGATTCCGTGGGAGCTATACTGTGGCGTGTACTGACCCGGCTGTGGAAATGCTTGTGGTGATTGAGTACCGCCATTGTAGGATGCCTGCCACTGTTGCTGTCCTTGGTATGGCGATTGCCCTTGGTATGGCGATTGCCCTTGGTATGGAGATTGACCTTGGTACGGTGATTGCCCTTGGTACTGCGGGGCTTGGTACTGAGGGGCTTGGTATTGTTGCGGTGGCTGCTGGTACTGCGGCTGCTGCTGATACGGATGGTCATTGTTCTGAGTATATGGTGCATCGAATTGCGAGACAGAAGTAGCACTTCGTGGAGACACGGTACCAGGGGTGACAGAAGAAACAGGTCGTCTCGGGATCTGGGTACCACCGTGATGTTCCTTGTTTTATTAACGAGTACTCTGATTTTTGGGAAGTTTGGTCAAACTTACAGTTGGCATAGCATTTGGCTCCGAATAGATTGGCTGAGCACTTCCGGGGGTGTAATTGCCTCCATGATTCTCACGAGGCGTGCCCTGTTAATCAAAGACCTCAGTAAATGTGTGGTTGTGGAAGGTTCGGGCAAGATTACCGGATGAGAGTATGCCGTAGCTGCGCTTCCTGGAACATAGTTTCCTCCGTGTGAACCTGCCTTCGCTCTAGTCAGCATTTTCAGTCTGACTACACCTCATATCTCATCTCACCTACCATTTTTGACCTATTTCAAAAACCGCCAAGTGTATAATCAAGGCAAATGTTGGAGGTTGCTGTTCTGTTCACCAAAGCGAAGGCATTAAGTGGGGCCTTCATCCGTATTATAAAATATATGGCCTTAATGCAAAAAGAAGGCAAACATCATATCAGTCATATGCCTTTTTTGACTTCTCCGACTTCAAACTCTTTTTTAACGTTCGCCCCGCATTATCACACCGCATCCTACGACGACGCTTGATCCAGCCCTAGAAAGTCTCAGATCCTTATCACCGGTGAAGCTTGATTATATCTCACACTATAATAAGGATTTGGGGGATAACAATACACGTTACTGATTACTGGGATGAATTTCATAAGATTGAGATTAGTGTGACACATTTTAAATGACAAAGACTCGGCTACTTATTAGAGGCTACAGCAAGGAGGAGCTGCAATCATGCCTCCTACTCATCAGATCCAGAGAAAGGAATGGTGATAACTCTAAGCTTAAATACGCAACGTCGTAGTAATAGCTTCAATATTCCGCTACAACGTGTTCAAACATACTTCATTGAATGGATATGCCCTGTAACAATTGATATAATACGTGTATTGATGCTAATAACACGAGGAAAGCGATAATACAAGTACCGAGAAGTATCGCCGATCAAAAAAGCAGACCGTCCATTTCCGGCGATTTTAAAGATGGAAGTCTGGTGACAAGACGGTCTGGGAAGTTGATAATCCTCCAGCGATGCCCTTTGTGGTGGCCTAAAGATATCACTTGGCCCGTGTGTATACATTTCACACGCTGTGAGAGAATCAGCACAGCTGTAAACGACGACCTGGACCTCTACACAAATATGAAGATAAGTGCCACGGCCTATTGGCCACAGAGGATATGCACTGAAAAAACTGTGTTTCTACAGACAGATAGAAGCATGTCAATATCCCAAGGCATTCTTATCAAGATCTCTTTTACTTTTTCACCAGAAAGAACTACCAATAGTCCTCATCAAGCTTGGGAAAAAACCCTGTTGTAGCCAGTGAAATTGGGGGTTTTTTTGGCGGAAACTAGCGAGGCTGAAAATCACTAACAAGCGCCATGCTGCTGACAGCAGAAACGAATGTGATAAGAGGAAGTGGCTGCATTCGTGGGGGCCTAAAACTGAGCCGAGCCTTACTACATATACGAGAAACTTAGTTGCCTAGTGCACATTTCTTCAACAGACGTATATAAAGTGAAGGGCGAAAATCTGCCTACGCATTTAGAAGACGCCGAAAGAAAAATGACAAGCATAATGTACTGTAACAGAAGAGTCCCGATCAACTTCAAAAAATGTGCGATTTGAATAGTTGCAGAAGGGCCGTCGGAGCCTTGATAGACAAGGCTGAAGGGCTGTACTCGTGGCATTTCGAAGGAAGCGGAGTGCATGAGCAAGGGCCCAAATACGCGCTTAGATGAAGTTTGATTTGCGGGAAGTTAGGCTTCTGGAATGTCTTTCTCTTTGCTTATTTCTGGCGGCAAGGGTCTTTTAGTCAAAGCGTATCTGGTGAAGGCAATCCTCCCCTTGGCACATACGCTGGAATCCCCACCTCTTCCCGCGAGTTGAAATCTATTCCTGAAATTCTAAGGACTATTCGTTGCCTCAGTCCTTCATCGCTAATTGTCCTGGGGCTAAATCAGCCATGTTCACTGTGAACAACGGAGGACCGAGGTTTGCGCACGTCGCCAGCTCGGGCCAGGCTTCCACACCAGGGGAGAAGCTGCCCATGACGGTTTTCAAATGGATTAAGGGTGGGAAACTGATCCACTGGCATATCTACATTCTATGCTGATTCTAGACTAAAGGTCAGCCTTGTGGACAAAGGTCGCAAATCTTGGGAGTTGACAAACTCAAATCATGTGCGCCCTCCAACCTCACCATCATGTATGCAAAACTTGGTCTTTATGTGTGATTTTATATTGAGTGTTACCGCAGTATCACAGAGCTCGACCTTTTCAGCCCACTCAGAAACTACGACATGCTAGCCCTATTCCAGCATTTCGACTTCCCTGATGCCTTTGTAGGCGAGCGACTCAACTCCGTGACTCATTCATTCGGTAACTATGAGTGGGAAAGTGGAATTGAATGTAAGCGGAAACCTTCTTTCCATTCTCTAGAGTGCGAAAAGCTGAGTGAATCGAGACTCGTGGCTTCACAGTATGTGCAAGAACATCGAGATTGAAGAGGGTATCATTGGACGGACTTCGGGGCGCAAGATCAAGACAGTGCATAAGCATGCAAAAGGCAGAGCGTTGCGGCAGTCTGACTACAGCTGGCACCGATCTTCGTATCTCTGCAAGACTGAGTCCAATAATCCATCGGTAAACGATAATCTGGCCGTTGGTGGAAGTAGTAGCACTGAGTCAGGTAAACGGGTTACATTCGTATGCTTTGGCCCCCCTAAATCTCTCGAAAGAAGATTTGAGCAGCTGTGTCAACGTTGGGCTTGGGAACAAGCTCTTCGGGAGCCGTATATGATCTTCCAAGTTGTTTTAGAGGAGCTGTATCAGCAGTTGCATGAAATGGCGATTAGACTATCTGATGTCTTCGGAGACATGGAGCACGTACGCCTCACTCTTCCTCTTCTAATATTTCCCAACTGCGGGCTAATCTTGTGTAGATAATCCTACGCCAAGCAGAGCTTCTTGGAGCCGTAGCGGACGAGGTCGACTTCCTGGAGTTGCATACTGTTGCAAAGAGCGTGATATACCTAAATGAAGGAGCGGACGCTATTATACTAACATTGGAGAGCATGTTAGCGAGTTGTCTTCTGGCAGATGTTCATACTCATGCGCCGGTGAGATTAATGGCGCCCCAGGGTCTCCGATATTGCAAGGGGCAGTTCCAAAGCACAAAACTGCGATTGAGGAGTTTGGAGAAGCGAATGTCGAACATCATCAACTTGGTACGTGGTACCTGAATTCTGCGGGAAGGCTGACGATTGATTGAACTCTCACAGGCGTTCAATTTGATAACCCAACACGACAACCGCATCATCCAGCGAGATAGTACTAGCATGAAAACCATTGCCGTCATGACCTTACTTTTCTTACCAACAACCGCAATCGCGACCGTTTTTGGCACCCAATTCTTCGACTTTGGCGAGGCTAGTGACGGGAGCCGTCGCATGCATGTAAGTCATTGGATCTGGCTCTTTGCTTTTATGAGCCTGCTGATCACAGTTTTCGTATGCGGGGTCTGGGCATATAGAGACTGGCGCGTGAAGGGAAGACTACGAGGCGAAAATTTGTCCCTGTGGTCTCAAGGGAGATGGAAATTTTCAGGATTCAGTTTTCAGTAACGAATGGCCACGCTATATGGACTAAATTGTCTGACAATGAGAGTATATGATTAATTGTGTAACATCACTCTTCTCAACGCCGCAAGAGTTTCGATCTAAATATAACGTTAGAACTTTAGAGAAACATCAATTCACGTCATACCTGCCACCCATTCTAGAATACTCTCAAGCCAAATCCCATTTTATCTTGCAGCTTCCACTAGATTCTAGACAACCATTATGTTGTCTCTAACACCCAGAACTTTCGTTTCCACTTCACCTAGCAATCAACTCCCACTAAAAGCAATATACAAGCCGTGTCCGCTCCCCTCTTCAAACCTTCTATTGCACAACATTCCAGCATGTCCAACCCGACTAAGAAAACCCCGCACAACCCGCGCAAGCCTCACAAACTGCTCATTCCAGATGATGAATACATGAGCGAAGCCATCTCCCACCTACTCAGTCTCTCCAACAAGATCTCCAGCAAGAATCCGAAGAGGTGTGTATACCACACTGCATATGTCGCCTCGCAATCAGCATTCCTGCAAGCTCTCAAACCGCCACTCCTCGACGCCATCGTAGCATGGCTGTGGGAGCAAGGGATTAGTCGGCAGACACGCGAGTTAGTCGTGGGGAGGCTTAAGCAAGAGGTTACGGGCGGGTATTTTTCTCTGGGTACGATGGGAGAGAAAGAACTGAGCGAGGAGATGGGGGAACTGTGGGGCGGTGACGTACACGCGGACATTAGAGAGGATAGTGCGAGATTGTTGCTCGAGGCGCATATGAGGGGGCAGGTTGCAGATCGGGAGGGATGTAAGTGTTGATTGAGTGTTTCAGCGGTTGGGGTATTGCTAATAAGAGGTAGTTAAAGAACGAGGAAAGAGAGAGAAGATGGCCACGCTGCCTGCAGCGGAGAAGATCAGAGGGAGGCTCAAGAAGGGTGCCATAGCTGCTGAGGCAGGAACTGAGACGGATGGGTATATGCTCGAGTATAATAGGCGCGCTTCGCAAAACACTTCCGTCGAGAGCCCGTATGCTTGGCCTACAGCACCTACAGCGTCCAGAAAAAGGTCCCGATCTACTCTGACGGCTCCGCTTGCACAAGAAGATGATGCAGAATTTCAGGGGTTTGGAAGGCAGGATGATGACAGAAGAAGGAAGGAACAAGGAGAGAAAATAGGGGACAATGATGAGGCAGGTGCGGAGGATAACCCGAAGAGACAGGTTGCTGTGAAGAGCGGAAGGGGTTCGTTACATCATAGGAGGCCAGGACAACGCGAAGATGGGGAACCTGGAGAGGATGACCTACTTTGAACATGGAATTGGGAAAAGCGAGCTGGAATAAGGGCGCATGAAGTAAACCCTATGTATTTAACCACAAGCATGTCTCGTGAGCTTGATCACAGATAGGCTTTGTGTTTGATCACAGATTGCGATGCGAAACCTTTCAAATGAAACCGGTAACAACAAAACTTAGACCTAAATCTACATAAACTTGTCACCGCCGTCCCAGATCAATATCTAGCACCTTGACCATCTCCCCACTATCCTTCCTCTCTGTTTCCTCCCTCATTCCCTCACCAACCCCAAAGAACGGTCCGACCCCCAGATCCACCACCCCCTCAAACAGCCCCTCCACTAAACCCTTCAACTCCTCCCCGGTCTGCTTAAAGTCCGGAAACGCATTAACCTCCAACAACCACGTCCTCAGTTCCCCATCAGTCTCAACTCCAACCATGAAGTCTAGGCCAAAGAGCTCGAAACTATTGGGTAGAGGCTGGAAGTGGATGGACATGGAGCGAGCGGCGGCCTCGAAGATCTCCGCGGTGATGAGGCGAATTTGGGTGAAGGTTGTGAACTTCCAATTTTCATCGTGCTTTAATGGGGACGGGGATAAGGATGCTGGGAAGCAGGACGCGGGTAGCTTTTCAGGTAAATCCCAAAACAATCCCACACTCCCATCCCGATCTCCACTATCCTGAAGACACGTATTCGTCAAACAACTTTTTAATCCATCCTCCTGCTGCACGGCCTCCCAAGGTGGAATGTAAGATTTTGCAGCGAAGAGAGCAAGCATAGGTTTGTAGACGTAGACTTTTAGCGCACCGACGGCGAGGACGTAGGTCCGGATATGAAATTTGCGAGGCGCAGAGTCGGGAGAGGATGAAGGGGGTGTGAGGAGGAGCGGTGGATGGATGTAGGGCTGTGCTATGAAGTGGCGGAGTTGAGAGGTTATTATGCCGTCCCTTTCATCTATCTTCTCCACTTTCGAATCGCCCTGGTCACTTCGCGTACCATCATCCTCGTCATCTTCGTCATCCGACTCCGGATCCCACTCTTCAAAAATAGCCGTCAATTCCTCCTCGGACGAAAACAACCTAATCCCCTGCCCCCGCTCACTCATCCCCGGTTTCAAAATCCACCACTCCTTCTCTTCCTCCCTCTCCCTCTCCGCATTCCTCTCCCAGCTCTCCTTTAACTCATACGCCTCGACAAGCGCATCATCCAGAAACTCTGCATAATCAACCTCAAACTCCACGCTTGGCTTGACTGTTCTCTTTAATATGCTTTCAGGGTACTTGGTATTCCAGTTCGCGACCGTGGTACTGAGGTAATGTTTCCGGATCAGTGCTTTCCGGATGATATAGGCGTTGCTGAGAGAGGTAGCAGGTTCTGAGAGCACGTGTTCGAAGTCGAGGGACTCGTATTGTAGGAATTGCAGGACAGGAGATTTAGGTGACGGGAGAGAGGCGAGAGATGTGATGAGTTGGTATATATTAGAGGGGAGGCGCTTTTCGAGTGCTGCGAGGATGAGGGGTTGGACGTAAGGATCTTCGTAGTTGATGAGGGCGTAGAATTTGGGGTCTTCGGAGAGGGCATAAGAAGCCATGGTAGTGGAGGGCACAGGTCCTCCAAGATAGTGGTCACAGCCTTTACTTCCTCCAAGTGTCTTGATTTTGCGCGTGATGCTGGGACACCCGAGGGCGATGGGTTTGAACACGAGAATAGGCAGAGAAAACGTAGATTAGAAACACAGACAGTAAGGTCGAAAATAAAGAGACAACTTGTTCTCTTACCAGTTCATTAAAACCAAGAAAGGCGTGTGATGAAGTCAGGTATCCTTAAAGTGAAACCCAGCGAAACAAAATACCTTCGCTCGCTTAGAGCTTCCGAGTATTCCCCAGCCAATCATGAACCAGCAAAGTCAACGCCATACCATCACTACCCTAGGCCTCATAGCAGAAAGAAAAAACAGAAAGTGATACAGAAAGAAAGGTATCATGGTCAAATGACCTCCAAGTCATCATCGTCGTCCTCGTCCATAGCCGCCAGCAAGCCAACATCCAATCCGCCTATGCTCTCCCTACCTGGCTCACGTATTCCTTTTTCTGGAAGCAGCAGTCGAGCTTTCTTCTTGACAGGACTAGGCTCACGTCCCCGGGAAGACATACTAGACTCCTTTCTTGGAGATCGAGGAAGTCCAGGTTTGAAGGCCCCGCCCCAACCGACTGGCGCACTGAATGCCTCCGTTTTCCCAGAGACCAGGCGCTTGCGCTTAACAGGCGCGAGAGAAACATCCTCGGCCTTCTTGCCGGTCAGGCCCAGGGGATCGTCCATGGCGAAGAGTCTCTTTTCTCTTGCAGCCGCGGTCTCAGCAGTTCGAAAATCGCCCCGGGCGGGCAGATTCTGCGCATCAGAACCCTTGACCTTCATGTAATCGCCTCCTGCACCGCTCCCCAACTCTCCGAGCCTCTGCGCAAGGTCACGCTCTTTCTCCTTTTCAGCAAGCCGTTTCTGATGTTTCTCTGCTCGACTTCCGCCTCGTTCCCAAGACTGTTCGTCGTGATCGAGGAGCCTCGCAGCGTTGCCTGCACCAGGGGCAATGTATACCGTCTCGTGAAGAAGGCGATCATGGAACTTCCCCTCCCGCCTCATTTCGTCCTGCCCGCCTCCTCCGCCTCTGCCTCTTCCCCCCCCAAACATGCCATGTTTTCCACCTCCTCTAGGGCCTTTCCCGAAGCCAGTCATGGTGTTGACTTCCATGCGCCCTCTCTTGCTCCTCTCGACCTGCAGTTCGATGTGAAAGTCACAGAATTCTGTCTTTCGACCATCAATCCACTGCTCGCATGCCTTTCCGTCCTTCCGATTTGCGTGGCAGAAATCAAGATCCCTCGCGATCCCAATTTCAAGCACAGTATCATCGGAACTCGACAACTTAAGGGAGAACTTTCCCGTGTCTTTGTTTCGCGGGGGCATTATATCGGGATTCAGAATTGCAACCAAAGTCCCCTCAGATAGCTTCCAAAATTGTGAGAACCCTGTGTCGAAGAGGAAGAGGTCGAGCTCCCACTTCAAATCCGTTAAGCGGATTACCATGAATTTGCCGGTCTGATTGGTGTCTGCATCCTTGCTTCCTGCCTGCTGCTCGCGCCGCGCATTCTTGGGCGTTAGAGGAGTGGATTTCGAGGCAATGACTCCGAGAACGACGAAATCGTTCTCCATGTCTGGAGGATCCCAGTTCGGCGCTTTGACATCCTTAAGGAGCTGCGGGATTGTGAGAATGGTTTTGCCTTCCAGGGTGCGTGTGAGGGTGGTGTGCTGCATATCGCGAGTTTTGAGATGCAGGCCAGAGAAAGATTCGAAGCTGGCTGCCTCCGAGCTGTCATCTCTGCCTGCTATTTCAGAGTATTTCGTTGAAGTTGTGGCATTACGGAGTGCGGTAGACGATGCCTGAGAGGCTGCGGACGGTCCGCGAAAGCTCTCTGTACGCGAGGAAAGATTCGAGCCAGGTCGCAAGGTTGGGGTATTTCGAAAATCAGCGACAGAACGACTCCTATCCAAACTCCTCGCCGATGGCACATCTTGTGAAGAAGTCCTCGTCCCAGAAGAAAGAGAAGAATCCGCTCGTGACGAAGCACCATCCCTTAGACCTTCAATATTATTCAGTCCAAACCCTCGACTCCTGCTCTTCTCTATCCTCAACTGTTTCTCTTCCTTCTCTTTGACCTTTGCCCTGCTCTCTGCTATCCTCTCGCTGAACGACTTTTCCCTTGGCGCCTCCACTTCTCGCGTCGAATACGCCCGAGCCAGCGATCCAGGACCTCCTCTCGCGGTCCTTGAATGGAAGCTTGACGCCCTCTTCAAACTGACATCCTGCGCTCTCAGCCCCTTGTCGATACCCAGTAGTACTCTCGCAGGACTCTTTGGCTCCTCGGCCACACGACGATTCCGTATCGGCGACACAGGGACCTCCACCACAGATTGCGGTCGGGGTAACTCCACTTTTCGCAAACTCGCTGCAGTTCCAGGTCGTGAAGATGCTCTAGCACCATCATTCTCCGCATTCTCCGCCGCCTGTCGCGCCTTCTGCAGTTTCTTGAGCTTCAATTTGGCATTGATGGCCTGGAGCCGCAGTTGCACCGTCTCCTCGTCCTCATCGTCATCATCATCGTCGTCTTCATCTTCACCGCCCAGTGTCGGCAGACTTCGCGACATGGGTCGGCGCTTCATAGGGGAGGGCGATACGGAATTGCGCTCGCGCTGCTGTTGGTACTTTCGGCGGCCGGAGGGGGAGCTGAGGAGCGCTTCGTGTGGAGATTTCGGCGGCCAGTTCTGCGGTTCTCTTCGCACTATTACAATGTCAGCGCTATCGAAAAACGAATAGACGTGTGTATCCATACCTCCGGCCTTCGGACTCTCCCTCACGATCATCGTTGCGGTGGTGTTGCTGTTTCCGAAACCTCAAATGCGCCCATGTCCACGCCAAGACAGCCTCCAAATCAGTTATCGCAGTATTGCAGTTTCTGGGTGTGGAATGTGGAGGGCTAGGCGCGTATCGTGATGGTTAGGGGCGTGTGTTGACTCCAAAGGCGTCTCTACGTCGTAGAAATGAAGTGTTCCAATCTGAAACCACCAATGAGCCGGGGTTGAGTTGAGTGACGCGCGCTCGGATCGCGCAGACGCGACGCTAATTGACAACTTCACGCGACTTGGAATCCACTCCATTCTCAACTCGATACTTTTCAATTGCAGCTATACCGTGTATCTCTTCAACTTTGTTATCCTGTATACACATCCGCAAGAACTCTTCCCAATGGCTCGAACACGCTCCAAACCTGCACCTAAAGCCCCCCCTCCAGCCGAATCCACACCCTCAACCATCAAAGCGCTGCCACCCAGCGTTTCCAACGCGCCCAAGCTCTTCGTCCTACCAAAAGACACGTCCGAAGACACGCGGATAGTGACATTAGACAACCCAGCAACAGGTACACCCTCGCGCTACCTCTTCTGTGTAGAGAAAGGCTTCTACGAGTTCACGCGCATCGTGGCGCCGAGGAAGGCGTGTAAGAGCTGGCTTATTACCTCTGAGGGGGCCGATGTGGAAGAGAAGGAGAGGGAGAAAGAGGGACTACAGCTCGGCTCAGGCTATGTCTCCAAATCACCGGATCTATTCATCGCGACGCCCGTCGACATTCTATTCCTGATCCTACCTGCGTTGGCGCCCAAGACAGCGAAGGAGACGAAACAGCATTTTCTATGCCTGGATGATCATCTGGATACGCTAACTTCGTTGTCGCCGCACTGGAAGGGGCTGCTGAAGCAGTTTCCAAAGCTAAAGCAGAGGGTTGAAACGAGGATGCAGGCAATATGCGACACGGTCGATGCTGGAGACGAGACGATGTACCGGATCTCGCAAGAGAAGCTCCTCGGGACACTAGTCAAGAAGGCAGAGCGAATGAGCGCCGGTACCTTCCCAGCCTCTCTTGAGGAGAAGTTCATTAAATCCGCGCTCGAAGTACCAATCATGAACATCAAGCGCGAGGACAGTGGCATCAGCGAGATCTCGACCACAACCTCCATCGTTCTAGAAGACGCCGCAACCCCATCGACAACCACCGAGTCCCAGCTCTCAGTCACAACCTCCCAAGATTCCCAAACGACAGCGACAACCGTCTCATCAGACTCCGAAGCACCATCGAAGCCCGCCCTCGCCACACCCCCCGAAATCCCGCACCTCCTCCGCCTCCGCACGTCCTTCACCTACCTAACCACCACCTACCTCCCGCCTACCCTCCGCACACACCTCACCGCGCTCCTCTCCGTTTCCACCTCGACCTCGATCCCCAACTTCGCCCCCTTAACCACACACCTCGCCGCCCTCGCCGTGCTGAAAGCCGAAGCCCTCTCCCTACGCTCCATCTCTGACAACATCAGCCACAAGCGCAATTTCGAAGAAGACGAAGAAAGAATCGCGGAGCGCGAAGAGAAGAAGCGGAAGAAGGACGAAGATGAGAAGAAGAAGAAGAACGAGAGTCGCGCGGTGAAGCAGTTGAAAAAGGTGGATACGAGTGGGATGAAGAAGATGTCTAGTTTCTTTACAAAGGCTGCCCCTAAGAAGAAGGCATAGACGAAGGTGGGGATGTTGGAGACATAGGTAAATATTTGGCGTTTTACATGGGGCTATGTGAAGGCTTATGAATATGGGACCGTGTTAGGTACGTGCAAAGGGAGGCGTTTAGTGGCACAGCATTATATCAGGTCGTCATCGCATGTAGCTCAAATATTCTCATCGTTCTGTTTGTTTTGGTTGTTCTATGAATTTCTGGATGCTTCTCCACGCGGATGTCCTGTTACACATTATCATCGCCGATTTTGCAATATCCAGCCTCCACAATGCAAGTCCTACTGTGTAGTATACAAGGAACTCCCTGAGGGACACATAACAGTATCCGAAGATATTCATGCGTATACAGCATCCTAGGACGAGCTAATTAGTTATTGTGGAAACCCATGACAAGAAACAACTGGATATCCGAGACAAAGCCGCTAACACGTATGCATACACTGGATATGCAAGATACAAACTCCGATTTGGGAGGAGTACCCTCCAACTGTGTCCATGGACAGCCGTGTAGAATGAAAGGGGGAAGGGGGGGAGTAAGGAAACTGCTGAATAGGCGAAAGGTAACCGCTCAAGGAGAGCAAGGACCATACCCGTTTGTCGAAAATGCACCCAAAAGGTCTCGGTGTGTCCGCAGGAAAGAAGTAGAAGAGTGTCAAGCCAGCCCTGGATATTGCAAGCAGCAACATACAAAGCTCGCCAGAAACTCCCAGTATTACAATCGCAGTACCCAGATGATATGTCGTTCGTGTGGTCGTGAAGCCGTCGTAATCCGTTCAACTCCGATCCATGGTGAAGAACGCTTTCTGAGCGTCAAATAAAACAACCAAAATAGAAGTGCTACTACTGTAAAGCAGCAGCAACTTCAACGCCCGCTTCAGTGGGCTGTATTGCCTTGTTAGAATGAGTCAATATCCATAGCAGAGTAATGCTCACTCCGCGTGCGCTTCTCTGCAGTGCTCTCCAAAGGATCGCCAGTGCGCTTTCTGCTGTCACGAGACGAGCTACTCTCGCGAGTGGACGACTTGACACGAGTCCACGAGTCGAACGAGATTTCTATTTAGTCAATAACCATCTCATCCAGAGCGAGATGGAGGGTCTTACCACGTTTCGGGCGGACAGTGGGTGGCGGGGTGGCCTCCTGCTCGAAAGGCGCGACAAGCGCCACAGTCTTGCGGGACCTGCGACGAGATGGAGTGGCAATCGGGACTTCGATATCAGTGACAGCCTCCTCATCAACATCGTCAGGGCCCATCTCACGCTCCCGTTGCTGAATCTCTTCCTTGAAGAGACGACGGGGCTTGATAGACGAGCGGGTAAGCGGGCGGTGTGCTGCCGACCCGATGTGTCGGCGGAGTTCGTCTCCAGAGGTCTCAACACCATCATCTGATCCGTTGGCAGGTGGCCCGTCGTCGAATTTGCGGAAGACCTTTTTACCGCGGCTGCAGACAGTTAGCTACGATGATATAGAATAAAATATGAGGCACCTACAAGATATAGATCATGCCTTCGTCGCGGTTCACCGCTTCCTCCATCTGAGCCGTCTTCACGTCGATCTTGCGCGCCCTGGGGGTCGCCTTCGCTTTGCCTTTGCCTTTCTTCTTGATAAATGGGCTATTCTCCTCGTCATCACGAGTCGGGATACGCTCCTTTGAGTCCGTATAGATCTCAATCTTCTCAGGCTCGTCTATGTGCTCCGCGAAGCTCTCCAGCGTGTAGATATCCTTCATGCTCTTACGACCTTTGCGCGGGGTCGGCATGGCCTCGTCGATGGTCGCAGGCCGGCTCGGGAACAGAACGCGCGCCGTGGAAGTCAATGTCTCCTGTTCAAAGACGCGCTTTCGAGGCGTCTTGGCTGGGGTTGGGAGCATTCCGCCAGCGTCCATGGCCGAGAGGTGTCGTCGGGAGGGAGTGGGCGCGACGTGGTCGTAGTCGGAGTCGCTAGGAACAGGCTCGACGTGCGTGCGACGCGTTGAGCGCGGAGAGCAGGAGGTAGGGTTGGGAGAGTTGGGTGAGGCGGGTGGAGAGAGAGTGAAGTTAGCCGCACGTGGGGTGGACCGCTTCTTGACGCTGGTGGGTGTAGTCTCTCGGAAGCTTCGTGACAAACGCGGTGACTGCTGTTTGTGGACTCTGGTGGACCGACGCGGTGAAAAGGGCTGGTAGGAATCGCTCATAGGCCCATGCTTTGGTGCCGGGGGAGTATGCGCCCGCCGACGCGATGGGGATGGAGTGCGCTCCATGCTGGCCTCGGGAGGATGTTGACGGAAGATAGCAATAGTCGCAGTCAAGGCGGTGGGCGTGGAGAAGGTGCGAGGGAGGTTGAAGTTGCTTGCGAGTGTCGATGCGCAAACCAAAACAAGCGGGTTCCACCTCTGCTTAGTATCTCGCTGCCCGGGCAACGCCTAATCTGCAGGTGCCACACGATTGACAATACAACAGGATGGTGAGGTTGAGGTGAAGGGCTCTGGTCGGAGGTGATGATGGTGTGTTCGTGGCAGAGCGTCGACGGGACAGACTTGTCGTTGTGGGAAATGAGGGTGGTTGGTGTTGGTCGTCCCTTCCAGCCGCTAGTTCGATGCGGCCCGTGCGGCGCCAATTCGTCAGGATAACAACAAGCTACAGCCTCACCGCCCTGCCAAACACGTCAAACCACCCCACTCTCAAACACCTGCCCGCGCCAAATGCCAACATCACAAGCGGCGTTGTGAACGTCGTCCCAGCCACAGTTGACACCTCGCACCGCAACGCCATGGAACCCCCCAACATGGACGACCTCAGTGTCTCGGACTCGGACTCAGACGCGCTGTTCGACACTCCGGCGGCGCGAAAGAACAAGAACAAGGCCCAGAACGGCAACGCAGCTACGGCAGGAAAGGCGCGTACAAAAGAATCGCATTATACGACAGAGGAGGCGCGGGAAGCCGCATTGCGCAAAGAGCTGGAAAGCGTACGGAACGTGAACAGAGTTATCGAGGGTGTTGTGGAGAGCCTAGAAAAAGCGAAGAGCAACATGGGGGTATGTTGGAGATATCCAGGTACGCATTGGAGTCGTCCGTGCTAACCAATGGCCAGACCGTGTCTCGCACCGTCCACAATGCCTCCACCCTCCTCCAGACATGGACCCGCATCCTCTCGCAAACAGAGCACAACCAGCGCCTCCTTCTCAATCCGCAATGGCAAGGAGCAAGCCAGGATCTCATCGATATTCAGGACGAAGAAGCACAGCGACAGCATGCCGCTCAGCGGAGGGCAGCTGACGACCAAGCCAGACGGGAGGCTATAGCGAGGAGGGCCGAAGAGGAACGGAGAAGGGCAGAGAATCCACCAAAGGCGGGGACACGGGGTCGAGGGAGAGGTGGCGCCAGAGCTCGAGGCACTCCCGTTACATCCTCAGGATACGGAGTCAGTGGTCAGAGTGGGCGAGGCGGAACAGCCGGTCGGGCTAGCGGCGGCATTGGCAGTGGGATTGGGCGCGGGCTGCGCGGAAGAGGGAGGGGATTAGGTTGAATAGACGTCACGATTAGTCCACTGCTTTCAAGCGCCACGCCCGCAGGATACTGAATGTATTCGTGGCTGACGGAGATCCCTAGCATCGAAAATGCACATATGAGAGCTTAGCAGGAGGGCCGTAGAACGGATTCGACCTTACTGTATAACTATACGCGTCGCGCAGTCCGTTCTCGGCCCAGAATTGCAAGTCGACCATCAATCGATATTCAGTTTCGGGGCTGTCAGTCATGCTCGCGTCAAGTCGCAGCGGTGCAGTCCAGCAAACAAGCCATACAAACTCCATTCCTGGCGCAGAAAAGCCATACTTAGAGGACGTCTTTGGTACTCCGCTTTCAGACACGTCTTGCTGCAGCTACAAATCTACATTAGTGTCAAATCATCAGCTCAATAATTTACTTCGGCCCTGCATCTCCGCTTGTGTTCCGCGTTTAGGCATAGCTTCCTGCCCCACTTCGAGCTCCCCGCCATACTCCAGGTCGCGCGACGCCAATTGCACGGATATATTAATTCTCTTCGCTCTCCCTTACTGTTCCTGAATATCACTCTCTTGCTGCATTCTACATCTGCGTCAGATCTGCAAGGAACGAAATATTCCGCCTGACGTCACCATGGAAGTTCCAACAGCAACCTCGCTGAACGACATCTACCCAAGAGACGCGATCCCAGTAGAGACGAAGCGCTGGGAACGGCTGCTAGCCAAGTTCAAGGAGACCTATGGCAAACAGGCAGATTTCGTTGCCCGCAGCCCGGGGCGGGTCAACATCATCGGCGAGGTAAGATACCACTTGCGACATTACACTGAGCATCTCAGCTCACAATGCCCAGCACATCGACTACTCCCTTTATGAAGTACTTCCTATGGCTATCACCGCCGACTTCCTCATGGCCGTAGCAGTGCGACCTGCCAACGAGACGCCGAGAGTGCGGATAGCAAACCTCCAGTCGGAGAAGTTCCCGTCACGCGAATTCGAGATTCCCACCGAAGGAGACATCCCAGTCGATGCGTCAGAGCACGAGTGGACGAATTACCTCAGGTCTGGGCTCCGCGGAGTATCACAACTACTGGAGAAGAAGCGTGGTAAAGGCCACTTCGTCTCAGTTGGCATGGATATCTTGTGTTCGGGCACCGTGCCCAGTGGAGGCGGCTTATCAAGCTCAGCAGCATTCACCTGTGCAAGCGCATTAGCAGTCTTATTGGCCAACGGAGAGGACAAAATCGATAAGACAGAGTTGTGCGAACTTGCCATTGTCTCAGAACGAGCTGTAGGCGTCAATTCTGGAGGGTACGTACATGGCCAGCCCCTCGAATCATCGCTAATTGAATCTACAGCATGGATCAAGCAGCATCGGTATTCTCTCTCCGTGGTAGCGCTCTCTACGTAAGATTCAAGCCCAGACTTGACTACACAACTATCGAATTCCCCCTTACAAACCCCGAACTCACCTTCGTCACTGCTCAGAGTTTCGTGGCGGCAGACAAGCATGTCACTGCGCCCGAATGCTACAATCTACGCGTGGTGGAATGCACACTAGCGGCAGTCTTTCTGGCAAAGATTTTCGGACTAAAGAAGGAGCTCCCAAAGGACTCATCCCCCTTGGAAGCCAGTCTTCGAGGATTCCACGATACCTATTTCGAAGAGAAGGAGAGCGTGACAGACAACACACAAGCTTCAGTCGCAGATTTCGAGACGCAGCTCCACAAGCTCATCCAGCTCACCCAAGACTATCTTCCACAGGAAGAAGGCTACACGCGTGGAGAGATATCCACACTTATCGGTATCTCTGAAGACGAGCTGAACAAGCGTTTCATGTCGAAGTTCCCAGTGCGTGCAGATAGGTTCATGCTACGGCAACGTGCATTGCACGTTTTTAGCGAAGCCCTCCGTGTGATTAAATTCCGCCAATTGCTTACGTCACCCCCACAAGACGGAAAAGAGCTCCTGAAGTCACTTGGCGACCTGATGAATGAGACCCAAACCTCTTGCCGCGATGTCTACGACTGTAGTTGCCCCGAGCTCGATGAGTTGTGCGACCTCGCACGTAGTGCGGGCGCGTGTGGGAGCAGACTAACAGGGGCAGGGTGGGGAGGATGCAGTGTGCATCTAGTGCCCAAGGACAAGGTAGATGCAGTCAAGAAGGCCTGGGAGGAGAAATACTATAAAAAGAAGTTCCCAAATATCACGGCAGAGAAGCTGCAGGAGGCTGTAGTGGTCAGCAAGCCTGGTAGTGGCAGCGTCATCTTCAAGGTCGTTGGAGATAGTGTGGCGTAGGAGTGATGGGCGATTCCACGATCTACTTGAACGAGGCTATCATGTTTGAGTCAAAGCGGCCGATGATGGCGATAATCAAAATTCCCGATACCGATCCGTCTAAGGACGGGGTTCTCTTCACCGTAAATGAAAGCAATACGGGGCATTCCGTTGTCTCGCTGGTCTTTCCCTCAAACCAAACAGCACAATGTGTCTTTCACCCGGTTTTAGACACTTCACATTGCTTTTATTCATTTGCTCACGTGTCAGAAATTGACTGGTCCTGTAGCAAGTCAAAGCTTGATCGAGAGAAGATTCAGGGGCACGTCGTTCTAGCTGCGGGTATGCAAGAGGTGGCGAAGCGCGACGCAATGTAACGAATCCTAGGATTTATTGCATTGCGTCGCGCTTCGCCACCGTCGATCCCACAAATAGTACGACCCATAGTCTGTACGATTCAGCGAAAACTGGATGAAGAGACAGTTGTGTGACTTCGCTTTCCAATTACCGTCAAACAAGCCGCTCTGGACACTGAAGTGTCATCCTTCGGACTTCTCTGCACGAGTGACCTCTAGGGCACGCTCCCAAGTAGTTTTCTTATTTAAACTCGGATACTAATGTGACAAGCTCCACCTAGCGTTGGTTTTGTGAGGAATGTAGTTCTGTCATACCCTCTAGGGCAGGTTTCACAAGACAACTTTCAATGTCTAGACTACAATCACAAACCCACATTCCAAATCTAGACTCAGCTATTAAAGCGTACTTCGACGGACGCGATAATAAGACTGGGATTGCGACCTCTATGGCCTAGAGATTTTCTGCTTTGGTCTTGACATCTTATATAGGCAGGTAATTTTTTTCAGTACTAAATAGGCCTTCTCAATTCAACAGGTAGGTAATTACGTAACTCTGCATTCCCCATGATCGACAAACATGTTCATTCTTGTGATCAACGTCTCCCTAGCAACAGTGCGCCAATCGGACCACTATTGTAAGCTTGTTCGTATATGCATCTGGTGTCATGCATCCAACCGCCAAATCTTTACCGCCATCCATCCGGCAATTTTCTTGTGGCTTGCATCTGCGCCACCTCGTCCAATGATATAGCATCTCCGTGGGAAGGGCACCAAGACCTGAGTGTTTGGCTGCCTTGGGAATCCAAAGATGGATACGAGTAGTGATGGGATCTCAGCACCATTCGCGCAAGGCAGACCGCAAAGATTTGTTTTTGATTTCAGCCTTTCGAAGTCGCCTTCCTCTACCAACTAACGTGGAGCTTCATACTGCTTTATCCCAATCGAAAGTTTTCGTCAGCTGCACACCGCTTGCTGCGTGGCAAGACGCAATATTGCAGGGACTGCCTTGCGGCGAAAGCTTCTTCGGGTTCTTCAATTGGACAGACGTACCGATATGCCATTATACAAATCCGCGACAGGGGTGTTTCGGAGCAGATCAGCCCCAAACAAGACCCCGGGGGACGGCGACGTCACCCATTGGTCGATCAAGCGGGTTCATGGAGTGCCTTCCTCCGACGTCGTGTCGCCCAGCCTCATTTGAACTCGACGCTTTGGTGGTGGCATCCAGCTAACAGTTATGTCTAGGTATACTTGCCTTTGCAAGGAGGAATGCATATGCGCAGTCATGCTTTACATGTCTGTATAAATACGGCAGGTACGTTCAGTTTTGTGGCCTCTGCTCACTTCCTTCTGCTCAATTGGAGGAAGGCACAGCCAAACTCCTATTCACCTTTGTTCTCATCCTAGCCTTGAAATGACCTGAGAGCTACGACTTCGAAATGCGTTCAAATAGTCCCCCATCACTTCGGTGGATTCATTATTCAACTCCACTTGGGGTGGTTCTCTTCACTGTCATCCTTTCCATTGCGTCCGCCTGCGTCACTCGTCCCTCAGGTCGCACAGTCCTATTACGAAGTCAACGAACTCTCTCGAAATGGGTTGCTCTAGCAGTTGCGATGCTGTACTTCAGCGAAGGCTTGGTACATATTCTACGAGCTCGCCTCCAAGAGTGGGTTGGACAAGACACCATTGTCTACGTGACGCTCTCTACACTCGTTTGGTACGGATATTTCAATCACTTGGATGATGCAACTACAGTCTACTGGCTTCCGATGCTCGCGTCATGGATTCTGGCTACTACTTTGGAAATCACGATTTGCTTCCTATTCTTCCATTCACCCTCGACAAAAAATCACTTCACCAGTGCCAAAATGACTATTCAACTATTACGGATCCTCTGTCTCGTTTGTTTGTGTGGATCAGTCACCGTCATACCCAACCCAGTGGCTGAGATAGATGTCGAAAGACAGTCTCTGCTCGGGCCTGGTGAGAATACGCCTGTGAAAAGCGCACAGTATGGAGCTATCCAGAAGACCGGCACAGTGATCAACGACGAGGAGACTGACGAGGATGACCACAGCAAAAAGCTTCAACAAGAGCAACACCAGCGTCTTGAGAAGCTCGACGGATGGTGGGCGTACCTTAAACAGTTCCGAATATTTCTTCCGCACCTTATTCCTACCGGAAGTCTGAGGCTAAAAAGCTACGCTGTCTGCGTAGCAGTGTTTATCCTTGGTGATCGGTTCTCCAATGTCATTGGCCCCCATCTGCTTGGAGACATTGTAAACAGGATAGCATTGATGGAAGATAAAGACGACATACCCTGGCGACAGATCCTCTTCTTCATCCTTGTTATCAAAATTCCGCACGATCAAATTCTCGTTCCTCTCAGATCGTCCTGTAGCACTAGACTCCTCTATGAGTCGTATAGGGGCCTTATGCTTTCGTCATTTGCGCATATCATGGGCCTCTCGCTCGAATATCACGAGAACAAGAGTACGGGAGAGGTGGAGATAGCGATGAGGCAAGGGCAGTCACTAAGCCGTATTTTTGACGACCTCATGAACACAGCTCTGCCTCTTCTTCTGGATGTCGGAATCGCTTTGATATACCTAAGCTGGCTCTTTTCGATTAGCCTCGGTCTCGTTCTAACAGTCGTATACGCATTGTATATCATTGTGACTTACAAGATCACAGCCTGGAGTACAGAACGCCGTCGAAGATACCTACAGGCCCAAACTGAGGAACAAGCCCTTATAAATCAAAGCATTGCAAATTGGCAAACCGCCGTGTACTTTAATCGACAGGAATATCTGCAGCGCCGCATGGAAGAGGTGGTTGGGAGAGAGGTTCGTGATATGGCCCGATTCAATGACATTTCACATGTTAAGAACATCGCCCAAGGCCTAGTAATGACTCTTGGCTATGGAGCTGTTCTTCTTCTCGCTGCACACCAATCCAAGAGTGAAAAACAGCCCGTGGGTAGCATGGTCACTCTTCTGCTATATTGGAACATCATTACCAAACCTCTCTTTTCATTGACCACTTCGTACAAGGACTTCGTTAACTACCTTATCGACGCAGAACAACTGCTCCAGATTAGAAAAATGACGGCAACGGTCACTGATGTCGAAGGTGCCCGGGATCTCGAATTCAAGGGCGGCAAAATCGAATATCGGAACGTCCACTTCTCATACGATAAGGAGAATTCTCTCATCAAGGGCCTGAATTTCACTGTTGAACCGGGATCAACTATTGCATTTGTTGGAGCAACGGGAAGCGGGAAAACTACCACATGCGACAAGCTGCTTTTTCGTCTCTACGATGTTACAGAGGGCAGCATTCTCATCGATGACCAGGACGTTCGGGATGTCACCCAATTCAGCCTCCGTGAGACGATGGGCATTGTTCGACAGGACCAGACGTTTTACAACGAAACCATCATGGAGAACGTACGTTTTGCTCGTCTAGATGCTACTGATGAAGAGGTCTACGTAGCCTGCAAGAATGCCGTGATACACGAGAAAATCCTCACTTTTCCCAACGGATACAATTCAAAGATTGGAGAACGCGGCGTCAAACTCTCTGGTGGTGAGAAACAGCGTCTGTTCATTGCTCAGCTGTTTCTCCGAGATCCGAAAATTGTTGTTCTAGATGAGGCTACATCAACCGTAGACAACGTCACCGAGAATGAGATCCAGGATTCGTTCGCTCGGATCTGCGAAGGGCGGACGACGGTCATCATCGCCCACCGTCTGTCTACTGTTATGGATGCTGATCAAATCTTTGTTCTGGATCAGGGCCAAATCGCGGAACGCGGCACTCATTCCGAACTTCTTGATATGCGAGGCAAATACTATGACCTGTGGGCCACGAAGAAACGAGTAGAAAGGCTCCATAAGGTTCTAGCTCGTGGAACGTCCGGCATCATCGAGGGAGGCAATGAGCCGCCAGTTTCTACATCCGCACTCGTGGACACCAACGATAGTACAGATAGCGTTTCCACCTCCATCGCCTCTATCCTGCAAGTTGACGGCGGCACTGGGTCCAAGCACATGGAGGGCTCCAACCCAGCCCGCACTGGTATCCGTAAGAAGATCCGCAACGTCAAAGAGCGCTTTAGCAACCAGAAGCCGAACGAGGAAGAGACCTTCGACATCGAGTATGATGACCAAGCCGATAACACTTCGCCCATCAGACCAATTTCTCCGAGCCCGACAGATGTATCGATCGTGGGACCTAAGGCGCGCCGCTCGTTCTCTTTTAGACGTCGATCCCGCGATGTTGCCATGCCGGGCTCTGTTTCTACTGCGAAACCGTTCTATGCTAGTGTTCTAGAGCAAGAGCAGCGTGTGTTTTCACCGGAACCGACACAGAGCGGGATACAGGTGCAGGTTGACTCATTCTCTAGCCCTGGTTCGCCGAGGGAGGAGAGTGCTTTTGGGACGAGCTCGACGACAAGCGCACTATTTAACCATCCTGCTGGAAGGGAGGATGAGGACCATGAGGGTGCGGGTGCTTGTTCAACCTATGTCACGCCTGGAAGCTCGACTGGGAACAAGCGTGATGAGAATGATGACGAGCATTGAGTTGATTGAGACGGTGGGCGTATAGGGACTGTGAGCTCGAGGTTCGAGAATTTCTTGTTTTCCTCGTTTTCCTAAGTCCTAAAATTTCTCTTCGAACGTTTTGGGAGGTCTATTCTTGCGACGTACTTTCTTGACTCTTTACGGCTTGTATACTCTTCGGGAGTGTCTAACGCGTTTGCCTGTGTCTCCTTTCTCCCCATCACGCGTTAGAAGGGCTAGTTTACTGCCTGTACTGTTCGAAGTGCATTCCGTGAATGCTGTTTTTATTGTGTTTGATATTGCCTCTCTATTCCACTCTATAGGTAGACAAGACGGGGAGTTTTTCTTCGCATCCACCACTTCTAGGACGTAGGAACAGATCGTAAGCTAGAGTGAGGTTTTGCTCTGCATGTGTGAAGTGAGTGAAGTATAATGTTGGCTCTTCATGTACGTTACAGTTCCCTTGAAATCGCATTTTGTAGTTTCTGCTCCCGTTTGCCTGCCGGGCTCGCGCACGTCTCAAATCCAGTCTATGGACGAGTGAGGGGAATATGGGTTTTAAGTTAATTGACAAATGCAAAATGAAACCGATAGATGAATTGTTGTAGATGTATTAGAACGAGTTTGACGATTTGATTGTAGGTGATGGAGCAAAATGCAATTACCGTCTCGCTCATAGCCCAGCCTGGATATCATATATCCTTCCAACGCCGACGCCACACTATGCAATCCTAATCTAATGAAGAGTATGAGTAGATGCTCACACCTTCAACCACAGCGTAAGCACGCCCTTCGCATACTCCACAATCTCATCCCCACCGAGCTTGCTCTCGCCGTACAACCTATCCACAAACGTAATCGGGACCTCCGCAACGGTACACCCCATCGCCTTCGCGCGCACCATCATCTCCATCTGGAATGTATACCCCTTGCTCTCGGTGGTATTGATAACCTTCTGCAGCACCTCTTTCTTATACAACCTAAAGCTCCCCGTCAAATCGCTGACCCCAGGCCTCAACACGGTATCCGCGAACAGATTCGCGCCGCGCGACACAAACTTGCGCTTGAGGTCCCAGCCGAAGACGCCGCCGTTGCCGGCATATCGCGTGCCCGTGACGATGTCGTAGTTGGCCGTCTTCTGCACGCGCACCATCTCGGCGATGAATTTCGGGTGGTGCGAGAAGTCGGCGTCCATGATGATGACGAAGTTTCCCGTTGCGTATTTCAGGCCGTGCACGTAGGCGGTGCCGAGGCCGAGTTTGCCTGCGCGCGCGCGGATCTGGATCCGCGAGGGGGTGTAGACTTTTTGGAGCTGGGCAGCGATTTCTTGGGTTCCGTCTGGTGAGCCGTCGTCTACGATGATGAGTTCCCAGTCGAGGTTACTGTGGGGGAAGGGATGTTAGAATTCATTTGGCTAGAGTTGGAGATAGGGGGAATGGTGGGTCCAGGAGCTGGAGCTGAGGTACTAACTTCTCGGTCATGGTCTTGTTCAGGAGCCATGTTATTATGGGTAAGTTGCGGCGCTCGTTGTAGGTGGGGAGGAGGATCGAATATTTGTCTTTGGTCTGCTTGGGCGCCATCTTGATTGCTGGGACGGAATTCCGTGAGCGAGTGACTGGTGCAATTGTTGTGTCGATAGGTTGAAGTTGAGCTTCGTGGAGGTGTCGTGTCCACAGTCCAAAGTTCCAGCGCTAGCCTGCTTCGGGAGCTAGCCATTTCAACACCCCAAAGCTCTAGAGCTCCATCAACCATGCATTCCACTCAGCGATTGTTGCGGAGGAAGAATTTGCTGCTGGTGTTCGATGCGTTCGGGACGCTGTATCAACCTAACTCGCCGATTCCGACACAATATGGTAAGATTGGCTTGCGGCATGGGGTTGACTGTCAACGCGGTGACGACACTGGTCCATTGAAGAATTCCTTCAAGAGAGCATTCGGCGAGGAATCGGCTGCGAACCCCAATTATGGCAAGGCCACAGGACTCGGTGCTGAGAAGTGGTGGGCAAATGTGAGTTCCAAATAGTATATGAATGCAATAGCACGGCTAAGAGGATGCGAAAGGTGATCACAAATACATACCAACCCTTTCTCAACTTCGGCCAGGAAGTTCCACAGGCGCTGATATCTGAACTCCTTACTCGCTACTCCACAAGTGAGGGGTACGATATGTATCCCGATGTCAAACCACTCTTTAGCATGCTCCGGAGTAAGGGTGCACAAGCAAGCATCCAACCTCCCTGGAGATGGGAAAAGACCGTCGTGGGTATCATCACAAACTCGGATGACCGAGTTCCAGGAATCTTGGAATCGTTCGGACTCAAGGTCGGTTCGCGAAGAGTTGGAAGCGGTGCTCAGCGAATTGCGAGCGCGAGTGTTGACGACGATATCAGTTTTGTGGTGCTCAGCTACGATGTCGGATTCGAGAAACCTGATCGCAGGATCTTTGATGCTGCGACGGAGATGTTGAGGGAGACGTTAGCTGAGAGTGGAGAGAAGGCTGAGAAGCAAGATGTGGATGAATTTGAAAAGCTGTATGTGGGGGACTCGATTGAGAAGGATTATCTCGGGGCGAAGAGGGCGGGCTGGGATGCGTTGGTTGTGGATCGGCAAGGAACTCATCAAGACGATGAAGCGACAAAGCAGGTCGACGTTATCAGGAATCTTGGAGCTTTGAGTAGATGGTCACCAAGGTAGAGCGAGAAGATTGGTAAGATGAGTTTCAAAGTTATTGATTTCGATTACGTTCATTCCATCACTATGATATCGTTTATCCCTTTGGCCTTCTCAACGCAAGAATGTCCGACAGCTTGACGTTCCCCTTTCCTCCCCATCCTGCAACTCCAGACTCGACCTCGGGACGAACGCGAACGTACCAGCCCCATGCGCGCTTGTCCAGGTCGTCTTTAGTCAATACGGAAGACCAAGAGGTAAACAAGAGTTCCAAAGCCGATAGCAGCAGTGCAAGATTACGCTCCTTCTCCGCAACAATGGAAGCATTCTTCTTCTTCTTAGGATTTGATTCCTCGTTCACTGACGTCGGCTTCGGCGAGTAAAACGATTTAAGTAGATACGCTCGAGCAGACTGAGCTGTGAAGATTGGAAGCTGGCTCGTCGATGTGTGCCGGGAGTTAACCGTCACTGGCCCGTTCGACTTCTTCAGTGCCTCCAAATCCACTCCCCAAAGCGCAGGCTCTTCGGTACTGCTCGGTTCTTCCTTGACGGTCTCCTGAGTACCGCCTTCTTCCTCTTTTGCATCCCACTGATATCCCCATCGTTTCATGACCCTGATCTCACGCCCCATGACATTTACAACGGGCTGTCCGTCACCCCAACCTTCTTCCTCTGCGCTTTTCCCAGTCTCCAAGCCTAAGCTTGCAGCCTTCGTCCGACTGTTTACACTCACAACCGCTTGGGCGAGACTAAGTCTGCTTGATAGAGGCTGTTCGGGCATGGTGTACTTGAGCAGCGTTACGGCAAACGCTAGAACAAGTGGCGCTCGATTCGTATATACGATAGCTTTGGAAAGCTCGGTCTCATCCAGATCTACCCCTGGAAGTGCAAGCGAATCCTCAAACTGAGCAGGACTCAACGGTTCTCCGTACGAAGGCTTCGCTTTCTTCACCGGGGTCGCTACTGAGGCATCGCCCGGCCCACGCTTCTTAGATATTCGCTTTGCAGCAGCTAACACTTGCTTGGTGACTTTGTCATCCCCAAAGACGGACTTGATGATTCCAAGCTCAGACTTCGCGATGTCGGCCGGTCTGAATGTGTTATAGACAGCACAGCGCGGGCGCGTTCGGGACTCACGTGATGATTCCGTTTTCGGTGAGCTGCTTCACTGCACCCATTGCTTGTGCTAATGGCACCTTTGCATCTTGGGCTAGGAAGCGAAGGAGGGACTGTATATCCTGCGGAGAAGCCATTGTGATGTGTGGTGTTTGGTATATCTGTTACTGACGTCGAGGTTGTCCAAGACCGGCAGGCAGACGCGTTCCGCGCTAAGCAGTGATTCGCTAAGCTCTTCTAGCCTTGAGCATAAATTGGGCAAACGTTCAAAGTATTGATTTAGCTTAAGTTGTCCTGCTGTATCACGCAGAGACCGCAATTAATTGAAAAGATATTTATACCCGCTGACGTTAATAGTCGAGGGATGTACCTTGGTGTCGCGTTGGGTTACGTAATCGAGGGTGAATGCGCACGGTCCAATCCCCGCAACTTCTCGAAAGTTAACTTTCGTCGCGACGATTACGACGGCCTCACCTCAACACCCCCCGCCCCACCCCAATTTCTCGAGGCGAAAGCCGCAATACCTCGAAATGGCTTTCAGGATGTCACTAACCGCAGCTAGTAGGCTCAACAAGGCTAAGCTAGGCTCGAAGGCCAAAGCCGAAGCAGAGGCCAAAGAGCGCGACGATGCGAACGAACTCAACAAGGTCCTCGCCGAGTACCAGGAAGAGCATGGCGACGGTAACATCCCTACCGCTTCTGAGGACAAGAAAAGTACTCCATCTTCGGGCAATGTTGTCGTTCCAACAGGCTCAAAGAGGCACTATGCAGAAAGAGCGCGTTCTGGAAAGAGTGGACCGGGCACCCTTGAGGCTGAATCCTCCTTTGGATTCAGTCAAATTCAGTCTGGATCAAGTGGCCCAGCCCAACAGGCTCCGTCTAACCGCGAGAACACCAAGGTGTACGCCTCGATAATAGGAAAAGCTTCAAATCTTCCGGTCGACACAGACCCAGCCAGCCTGGAGTCACTATTCGCCGTATACCCTTCCCTCAAAGTCGAAAAGGTCGAAAAAGTGACTCCATCAGGTCCCGCCCAACGGAGCCGGCCATCAGTCTCAATGTTGATTACCTTCGACAAAGACGCCAACCCCACCGATTTCACAAAAGCAATGCTAGCATTGAACGACAAGAAATACCTTGGCCGGGGTTATTACTTGCACTTAGATCGATACTTGGGCGAGAAGTCCGCACTGAGCATGGAACAACGTAGAGAGGAGTCCCCGCCATTTGGAGCTCGACCGAAAGCGCCCGAGGTGTCCAAAGGATTTGCGCCTCCGCCTGATCTTGGGGGAGGCTTTCGTGAGGAAGGAGGCTTTCGGCCACGTCAGGCAGAGGAGAAATTGGTCGTCAAGGTCGAACAGCCTTCGGATCTCCCAACGCTCAAGCTCATCCACCGGACCGTCGAAGGCGTGATACAAGGAGGCCTAGAGTTCGAGGCCGCGCTGATGCAACACCCCCGAGTAATGGAAGATGAAAAGTTCGTGTGGCTCTTCGACTCCAAGCATCCCCTCAGCCGATACTATCGATGGCGCCTGCACCAGATGGCCAGCTCAACATCTCGTCCCGATGTCTTCCAAGGTCAAGCTGAATGGGAGGGACCCGAAAAGCCACTCCCAGATGAGTATGAAAATTCCTACCTGCAACTTAACCCCGACTATGAAGAAGCCGAGATCGATGAGGACGAAGACAGGCCTCAGCGCGGATTTGTCGAGTCGTCTTCTGGAATTCTGAGTCCCCACGATCGAGCTATGTTCATGTGGTTTCTCGCAAGTCTACCGCCATACAGCTTGGTGGCTGAAGACATTGCCCCCTTCACCACGTTTGCAGTCGATCACGTCAACAAGGGGATAAACGAGGTTATTGATCTTCTCATATCCAACATCATTGTGCCGTTCAACTTGACAAAGGCCAAAACCAACTACCACCCATCGCAGGATGGCGACGAAGATCGACAGAAGCGGAGCAAAGCGTCGACGAATGCCCTCCGTATCGTGTCGGATCTTGCCCTCACGACTTTCAAGGATCGCAACTTGTCTCACACTTGGAAGTGTCGTCAAATCATTGGCGAGAGACTTATCGACCGCAAAGTATTCGAACACCTAGACAATCTTCCGAAACGCCTGCAGATGGGCAAATTGTCAGAAGCCACGTTCCGAGAAGACGTGAACGGTGTCATCGAGGTCTGGGGAAGGGAGACACTGTTTGACAAGAAGTCGCTTGCGCTATTCGATAACGCCTTCAATGAGCGCCTGAGGATAGAGAAGCAAGCGAGGGACCAGGCGAATAGGAAGAAGGCACCGAAAAAGGTGAAGGTAGCGAGGAAGGTCACCATTCGAGGCGGCGGAGGCGAGGATGATATGGAGGTCGATACGAGTGATGATGTGGTTATGGGGAACATGAACATGGATGGGGCTGCCGATGAGCCTCCATCTCCCCAAGATGTAGTCGAGACTATCGAAGTCGACTCTCCCAAGGAAATGATCAGGAGCTATCCCGAGCCGCCGAGGTGGGCCTCAAGCGAAGCCGAAGTTAAGCAGGCTCCCGCTCCGGTGGAGATTCCAGGTGAGACCGCGGCCGCCCGAGCTCGCCGTATGCGACCCAAGGCGGAGGACATGTTCGTTTCGGATGGGGAGTAGTCGGTGGCTGGTGGCCTCGGCTGGTTGGTGAGGAATTGTCTGTTATGGAGAAAGATCTCTCTGTCTACTGCGACCAGTATGGGCCGGTGGCGTTTTTGCTTGCATAGCATAGGACTGGTGTTTTCAAGGCGCGAGTAGGAGGCGCTGGGCCCCATCTCTACTGCATGGACACTCGGGCGCATCATGATACCCAGGGATACCTCAAAAGTTAATAGTTATACCATACGTGTACAAGATCCATTGTGAATAACCTTGCCGGCCTTGATGTAGTATCTCGGTGCTCAACAGTCTGTATCTCATAAATCCCGCCGTAGCCCGCCCGGGCCAATCATGACCCCGCACGCAAGGCTGCCTCGCTTCAACGAGCTCAGTGCCTGTGCTCTTTGCTGCACCCAACACGACCGTTTGCCCTGTCTGTTTACTGCATCGCTGCGTGTCCCGTCGTATGCTCGAGGCTTTGAGGCGTCGACTTCCCCCTACACGCGCTAAAGGTGCCCTGTCTCGTGATTGCCGCCGTCGAACATCGGATTGACCGTGCCCTTCTCCGCAGAGCCCTACACCTCTTCACCGCATTCATTCAACTCGCCCTAACACCCCCACAACAAAAATTTCTTCGACGCTCTCGCTCAGCTACTCCCCTCGCAACCTCCCAGCACCACAGGGAGAGTCTCGGGAGCTTCTCGGGGCCCAGCCGCCGTCTCGCCTCCGCACCTCCGCCGTTGTCTCCACCATCTCGCACCTCCATCCAGCCCGCCATGCCCTGCTTCCAGGGCCTCGCGGTGAGTATCCACACGCCGAATGGCCCGCTGCCCGAGTACTCGATCCAGAAGCAGTCCAAATTCCACCGAATCACGTCGTACATTCCCGTGCCACCTGCGAAGATCCCCGCTGGCTCGACCAAGCCAGAGCAGTCAACATTCGCCATATCGATCACGCTCCTCACGCCCGGCCTCCATGTCCCCTACTCGACCCCCAAGGCCACCGAAGACGACCCACACCCGCGCCCCAAGGTTGTCGGCGGCCTCCCCGGCTTCAACAACGAGCGGGCCAACAAAAACGGTCCCGTCATTGGCCCCTACAAGCCCCTCACCGTATCGCCCAACGAGACTATTGCCGCCTACATATACTTTGACGGCAGGGTCAAAGAGGAGGTCGCAACACTGCTCAGGCGCGGCGAAGAGACATGGGTGAACTCGCGGTGGGTCAGCGTGCCGGAGTCGGAGGGTGGGGGCCTGGCCGAGCGCGAATTTCTCTTCCGAGAGGTCGGGCTCGAGCGATGGCTGAATGGTCTAGATCTCGAAGGCAAGGACGTTGCCGCGAGGATCGAGCGGAGAAAGCAGCGCCTTGAGAAGAAGCGAAGGAAGAAGCGGGAGGCTCAAGGCAGCGATGACGAGGATGAGGCCAAGACACCCAAGAACGGCATTCTAAGATACGGCGAGAACAAAGACGCCCCTGTCGAGTCGCTATCAGGGAACGAAGACTTCTTCACGTCTGACTCGGACTCGGAAGACGAGCCGCCAATGCCTGAGGCTGCGGGGCAGATCAAGGTTGCATTGTTCCGCGTGCTTGCGTCCGGCGAGATCAAACGAGGCGAATACTCTCCTCAGTTTGATGCACACGACGACGACGAGAACTCGGCACAGAATGGCGGAGGGGACGGAGACGACGTCGACCACACGACGAGCTTTGCAAAGCCCAAGACGCTAGACCCCAAGTCTATCAGCACCCAGACTGTGACTGGAATCGATCCACCCGATAAGCCTTATGCAGTGTTCACATTCTTGTACCGCGGAGAGCGTGAGTATTATCCCAATCTCCGTACCAACAGTTTGATAACACAACACTTCAAGGCCAACTCCGCAAGATGGGCATTCTTTCTACCGAAAAAAAGGAAGCTGTCTCGCCGGTGGCGTCACGACGGAAATCCACAGCTCTAGATTTCGGCAATCTCAAACCTTTAAACGCAGAAGCCGGAACTAAGAACTTCGGCGGCTACCGCGACCCCGGGCTGCAGTCTCCCAAGTCCAAGCAGAAGGAGGCAGACGCCATGGACAGCGATGCAGATGACGACGACGACGAAGTCAAGACCAAGGTCGAAGATGTAGACGAGGATAAGGAGGTCAGCGACAAGGGACTGTTGTCGCCCGAGGATGCACTACGACAAGGAGAGCTCGCGGAGGGTGTTCGAAAGATCAAAGTCAGACATTACATTCTTCTTCTCACTGTATCAAAGTACATGACAACTGACCTCAAAACAGCTGAAACGCCAACACTCGGCTGAACCTCTCAACCGAACCGCATCACCAGGCGATCGCGGTGCGTCCGGCAGCCCGATTTCGGGGACGCCGGCTCCGGCTACAGACATCAAAGCTGAGCCGTCATCTTCTACGGCAACGACGGTGAAGCTCAACCTTCCTGAGCTGGGAACAGAGGGCACTGTGGGCAGTCCGTACAAAAAGCAACGGGCTAGTCTCCCAGGCTTCGACGACAGTGTCCGCAAGAGCTTGGGGGCAGCACTAATGAGCGCCAAGGAACGAGGAAACTCGGAGGGAAGTGTTCCGGCACTGGAGACCAAGATGGAGGAGGACGAGGAGTTGTGACTTGAACACGTACGGTTGCAGTGTGCTTTGGGGTGATATCCGGACGGAAAGATCTTTTGGGTGTTTGGGGGGTTTGAGAACAAGAAGCACAGCCGCTGCTGCTACAGATGTTGTTAGACACATGGGGCTCTGTACCGCGACGACTCGATGCGACTCTTGCACAGCATGGATGATGGGGGCACAGCATGTTAGAGGTGTGGCTTGCGAGGTACATGACTACTTGCTTGCTTTCTTGCTTGCTTTACTTCATTCGGGCGTTTGTTTTTTTCTCTCTCTCGACAAGATGGCTACACATAGCGGGGGCGGGGGGCGGGGGGCCACATGGCAACACAGCAGCCCATGGGGAGACAAATGCAATTACCATTGTGTGAAAATTAAGGGGGGTGGTGAGGGCAGCCTCTCCGTTCGAGACTCGATGTGGTTTTTTTCCCCCTTTTTTTTTTTTTTGGTCTCCAATGAATAATGGGAACTGGATTGGATAAGCCCCTTTCTTTCTTGTAGTTGTCATCCAAGATATCATGGCATGGGCTGTATTGATTGGCGCGTCTATATCATTATGCACTTCACGAGTTGGTTGTTCCTTCTTTGTCTAGTCTGCGGTGTGGAGCGGGGGGAGGGGGGGTCTGATATGTGGAGATCTACGAGGGAGGGATAGTCAATGAGATACAGCAGTATTGGTGGTACTATAGCATCGAAATACTGATAATTATAGTGTTGCTTACTTGCTTGCGCTTTTCTATTTTAAAAAGGCGAAGCAATCGATCGCTACATGGAAACTTATACACTCCCCGCAGATGTGTTTTATAGCTTGAAATCTGCACTTCCCAGCTCCCAGCCCACCGTCCCGTCGCCCTTTCTCTTCGCAAGTTTATCCGCCAGCTCGAGTTTCTTATCTCTATTCCGCTCGGTGCAGAGTTCATAGATGGTGCTCAGATTGAACACCACGGAATGGAACGGCGGACTTTGGTCGACCAGCTCGGCGAGCAGTCTGCGAGCCTCGGATATACGCCCCGTGTACAGTAGACTCACCGCTAGGTTCTGAGTGATCATGGCGTCGGACGGGAATTGTCCGTGCAGAGCTTGGAATGCGGAGACGGCGTGGCTGTATTCTGCGTTTGCGACGTGGAGAAGCGCGGTCAGTGTGCCGTCTATCAGTTCATGGGAGGAAATGGCAGACGCGCATCTCAGACAGCGACGTGCGGCTCTGACATCGCCGACGCGCAGCCAGACGAGAGATTCCATGATCAAGACTTGACGAGCTTCGGGAGTGCAAGTCGGGCTGGGAGCCGTGGAGAGGGTGCCGAGATGACGGCCTGCGCCTTCCAATTCGCCCATTTCTACGAGCACATTGGCGACCCTGATGCCCGTGTCGCGGAGGCGGGTGCGCCAGAGGTCCTTTTCGGAGGGGGAGGAGGTGGGGCTGGCCACGTTCCCGCGGCATTCGCGAGCCAGCTCATAGTAGCCCATTATTCCCTTTCGCCAGTCGCCGTAGCCCAGGGCGGCGAGTCGCACAACCAGGAGACGCAGGTCCCAGGGCACGAGGTGTGCGTGGGTCAGGGGGTGGAGGTAGAAGGCGCTGGTGAGGTCGCCCAGGACTTTTGATTCCTGGGCGGCGAGGGCGTGCTCCGAGATCAGACACAGACATGCGAGCCGCACGTGCAGCAGATGGAACAGGGTGTCGTAGTCGGAGGGCGAGGCGGCGGTGACGAGGTTGCGGGCGGCGGCGATGGCGGCGAGGCGGTAGTGGCCCGACTGGAGGAGCGAGGACAGCGGGGAGGAGACGGAGGGGACGTTGGGGGCGTTCAGGAAGGGCGGCGGGACGGAGGTGGTGGGAAGCACGTGGTAGGCGGCGGGGTCCTGGATGAAGGAGAAGTCCTTGGAGGGCATGTCGGCGATGCTGGCGGGGACGCCATCGTGGGGCGGGCGCGTCGGGGCGTCGGGGCGCGCTGGCGAGAGGACGCGCTGGGA
>MU002032.1:0-49075 GCA_010093585.1 Melanomma pulvis-pyrius CBS 109.77
GAAGGTAGATAGAGGGATGTTGTACGCTTTAGCAGCAGCTCTCTGACTGCGATAAACGCCTGCGTTGAAATCAGAGATAGCTAATTGTATAGTAGCCTCACGAGGATCCATAGTAAACGCGTTGTGTGGATAGAAATCGCGAGAATTGATAGTTGCGCGTGGATGATGCGCGTGTTCGGAAACCCTATGTGTTCGGAAACTATATAGCCGAGCTTACTGAAATCTTGCAGACGGATTACATCTGGTTCCTATATTTCAAATCCGCACGATCTCGTTTGTTGTACACTCCACACAATTGTTGAAACGTTCAGACATCTGAATGTTATTACGCTCTCACATTTCATTCATACTACCTGAAAGACTTCGTAAGACACCAAAAAACTTCGCTTCCTCTTTTTCGTGGGCCGTGTTCCAGTCGGAACCAATGGAAAAATTAGAGTCGTTGAAGCAGGGGTGTATATACGATAAACACTCCTCAACATATCTTTTTCTACTCCACACTATTTCACATCATGAAAGGGATCAAATAATTGGAGGGCCCAGATAACGTGCCTATTGCTAACTACATATTCGAGGAATAGAAATTTCAGTTACAAGAATTAGTCCCATGAAACCAGTACAACCTAGGACGCTACAACTATATTGTTGTTACCTCTAATCCAGCTTACAAGTAAATTCTCAACTTAAACAATCTCCTCTTTCTACGTTGTTCGTAAATAGGAAATAATAAAATAGAGAAACACTAAAACATATGCTGCATCTGGACATGTGTACTCGTAAATGTTCCAGACAAGAGTCATGCTTTAAATGCGCAACATCAGCTCCCGGGTAGTTCAGAGATGAAGACAGAACAAATTTAGTCGTGAAATTACGACGTCTCAAGCACTCACAACAACACACTATAGATGCAAGGTCGCTAATTCCCACGCACACCTGCAATATTCAGAGACTAGTTGAGTTTCAAAACACGAATATGATCTCCAATATGCCAGCCAGCCTTCGGGGCGACATTGTGACTAAAATATCCTGTTAGAGGAGAATATGATCGCGCCAAAGTCTCTATCACCTGATTCAAAGTCTCAAAATCGCGCCATCATGGCAATACTTTTGGTTCAGCTTTGCCTACCTTCCTGTAAAAGTACAAAGCAATTTTGCCAGTACTCTATAGAAGAAGATGAAAATAACCCAAGAAGAAAGCGGAGGATCAAAAAGAAGATGAGTGGGAACAATACTATGTGTGTTCGGACTTGGAAATAAAATCTGTGATGGGCTAATTTAAAATGTGGTACTGAAAAGATACTGACTTCCCGGGTTCTCTATTGCCACGTCTTCTACTCAATAGAAATTCTGGACAGAGGTACTTCTCCTACTACAAAGTCCCAGTTCAATTCCCTACGCTGGAGTGTGGATCAAAATGCCACAGATTGAACAAAGCCACAATTCAACGTACCATGCTTTCTATTCTTTAACACCCTGGAAACCAGCAGCAATGTTTGAACGACATTGTCTACAAAGGATTTTGAAACAGCCCATGTGTTCTAGAATCTCTCCGAGCCAAAAGATTGTTCCACGTCGGGAAAAGGACAACGGACCAGGACCAAGATGTCGGCATGGAGCGGTCTGCACTCTCAAGAACGAATTTTACATAAATATTTTGCGATTCAGTTTCCTGCGCAACACCAAAATATGTCTTGTTCTGTTTGCTCTACTTTTATCACATACTATTCCCCCAAAACTGCCAACAAGGGTGCTAAGCTTGCTGAAAAAATGTTGACTGCATGACATATATGCAGCGTTTTGGATTCCTAAAGCTATAGTTGAGGCAGTGATGTTCCTTCGGATATCTGTATTTCAAACCTCTTGTGGTAGACGTCATGGTGGGGAGGCTGAGTCATAGAGGAGAAGGATGGGTGTAGAGAAAGCTGCTCTGAAAATGCCGTGGTAGAACGTGCGATCCTATTTCTTACCTTCGCATATAACGCACCATCTTTGAAAGAGATAGAAAGCTGAGTCATCATATATTGGAGAGTAAAAGACATTTGCCTGGAGCATTTTTAGGAAAGTTAGACAGGATGCACACGGATCCAAGTGCATGGATACGGGGTTCTGCACTGGAAGATTTACCAATTATGTGCTTTTCAGAGGGATGAATCCGAAAGATATGAGTGCCATCTGTGTAACTAAAGTAGATGGTCCTTGACAGTTGCCGTATGGAAGTATTGGCTTTGCAGTCTTCAAATGAGCCGCGACATCCTAATGCATGATACATCACTTTAAGTGCTTAATCAAGTACGTTTCTGAGGCCCCCAATTTAAACTCGAAGCCAACAAACACATGAGAGACAGTACTGGAGATAGTTCCGAATCTTCCAGTTCCGTCTGTGAAGCAATATAATCCTTATGTATCAGGCTCAACCAATCGAAACTTGAAATATTGGGCCTCTGGATCGTTCTTTCAGTCGTATATCTGCAGATCATGGTGTCACTGAATTGTCCAAAAGTGTCACTTCAGTCTCCGCTAGCCGCGCAGTCCCGATATCCCACAAGCGTCTTTCACCCACGCGTCTCTCACCCACGCTAACACTACCTTGATTACCTCACCGCAACAACCTTTTACCGTATAAATATAATTTAATTTGAAAGGAATATCGAAAGAAGCCCTCCACCATTTGCGCGGATTAACGCGGTAAACATTTCGTGGCGCAGCGGGAAAGGCTGGGAAATAGGATGCGCCTCGCGGATAATCTCCCTTGGATAACATTCCCCAATGGACCAATGCGTGGAGCTTCCCACTTACGGGCGGGCGGCACTATGGGCTTCTTTTTTGTAGGTCGGGTGTTCGAATCGCCTGGCCGTTACTTCGGGGAGCTTTTCTTGAGTCTTTATTTTTTACACTCATTGTTCATTCAAATCACTCCCTTTGTAAGCAACATACATGTATTAAAGACAGTATGAAATTCCGATGTGTATCTCTGCCATGGCATTCTTGAATACCTGGTTGTCTGTCTGTTTAGAGGCAGAAATGACTCCAAAGTCAGCAAATAGCCAGCAGCTAAGGTTGATGCCTGGGAGACAAATACATCGACTATACTTACCGTATGTGTGTCTCTGCTCTGGGTCAAAGCTACTTTGTGAAACCTCAGTTGCAGTGGTGCAAAGATAGACGTGCTTCTAGGTTGTCAGAAGCAAAGCACAATCCAATAATAACTGAGGAAGAAAAAAAAATTCAAAAGAACCAAACCGTAGTGTTCAAAAAGGCGCGCAAGTAAGTAAGCTTCTACTTAATAACAAACCCTCACCACCTAGTTTTATATGTGTCTATGGGGTAGTCTTCAAACCCACCAAAGAACCTTCGAATGGCAGACATGTCTTGTACCTTTGAGATTTGGAAAAACAGGCCAACTACCAATGCGTCTTAAAAAGACATAAAAAGAGAGTGGAAGATACTATGTGCAGCCCTTCGCCGCCCCCCCTGGAGGAACTAGTTTCGGAAAGTCTCATGGCCTCTTCGATCCGATCAACAAATACCAGAGAATACATATCTCAGTATAACTCTCAAGCTTCGTATTCCCGAGGCAGCCAACACTGAAGAAGGGATCGCTTCAAAGTGGTGGCGATACAGTCTCTAAATAACCCAAACAGAGTCATGCCTGGACCGGGGCAAAAAATGGCTAATGCCCCGACCATGTCTCATAGAAAAAGAGAGCGACAGTATGATTGCTGTGCCTCTCCCATCCTTGGCTCTAAAACACAAGGGACGTCACTATGGTGGGAGGGCCGGCTTCCGAATCCTCTACATATACATTCTCAACTCAGCACGTATCAAAGAAAACATCTGCCTTTCGTAATGTCCATGCTTATGTCTCCGGGCCCGTCTTTTCTTCCAAAGCATTGAACAAATGTTGATATGTTAGACGTCGTTCCCAGAGTCTTGGAAAAACTCCATGGCGCTCGGAGCTGTGGGAACAAAAGACAAGCTAAACTTGCACATTACGAATACGTACTACAGGGAGGAGGTATGGGGAAGTTTTTGAAAGGAGCGTCGAAAAATGCCCATGTTCTGGGCCGATGAAAACGGGAGATGGCGTTGAGCATGTTCAAGACATAAGAATTATAGAAGTGTAGGGCGATGAGATTTAGCAGAGACTATCTCAAGACCGTATCACAACACCCGAGTAGCAGAAGCGGCTTTGGAGTCTTACCAAATGTTCATTGACTTTCATGTATGGGAAAAAAAAGTATTGTCTCACAATATGATAAAACGCGGAAGAGCTATACAGTTTGGTGTCATGAAGGGCATTAAGACGCTCAGAGTTTGATAACTACAATCTAAATCCCTCATCGCACGTCTCCCTCCCCCCTCCCCTTATCTAAACCCTCCCCGCAAACTCCATCTTCTCCCCCGGACTCACATCCCCAAACCACGTCAACACGCCCTCAGGAACCACCCCATCCGCCTTATATCTCATCGCCCTCTCCGCCTGTCCAAAAACATCATACCCATACCAGAACTCGCGAACGGGCCGACTCCAGCTGATGCAGCCCAGCGGGAAATCCACCAAATCGCCCGCATAAAACTTACGAATCTCGTCCTTCTTCGTCGCCAGGCCCTCCATGGTCATGCGGGGATTCGTCGACGAGAGGATCTGCGTCGTCGCCGAGCGTGGGAGCCGGAGACGCGTGTAGAGACGCAGGCGCGCGGACAGCTCGCTGGGGAGAGGGGCCAGGGCGGCGAAGGAGGAGGATGCAAATAGGACTTCTAGCGCGCCGGCGTCTTCCAGCGCCGAGCACCCGCCCTGCGCGTGCGTCGGGAGCATGTGGTGGATGGTGTCCCCGATCGCGAGGACCTTGCCCGCGTGGATGCGCGGCGAGGGCCGGCGCTGCGTCACCGTGTATACTTTCATGTGCTCGGCGGTAAGTGGGATACTGCGCACCGCGTCGTGGCAGCCTTGCATGGTTTCGAGCACCTTCTCGTGTGTGGTGTTGGAGTCCCAGTCCAGCTTGTGGGACTCGTCGGCCCGCGTGTCGTGGAAGACGGCGCAGTTGAGGAGGTCTCCATTGCGGCAGGGATATGTGACCTAGAGACCATCTGATATCAGTTCGATTCTTATGGGTCGTTGATAATGGCGCTTGGTGCTGCCTCTCCTAAAGTGTGCAGGGAATTCTTTTTACCATCATGCAGCCGTTGGGCAGGTAGAAAGTGCAGAAGCCAGGGCCTTTTGCTTCACCCCAGAGTCTCTTCGCGTCGGGATGCTCGAGCACTTTGGAGAAGGGAGCGAGCCACCTGTACACGCTCTTTCCGATCTTGACCGTTGGTGTGTCTTCGCCCGTGACCTGAGGGAGGAAATGCGTCTACAGTCGTCAGTACACAATCCAACATACCGCCCGTCCTCTGCTCCAGAACTTCAAAAGAGCGAAGACGAAGCAGGAGGGGAGGTAAGAAAGGGTTCACGGCAACGAACATGACACCCATCTGCCAACACCACAAAATCCCTCACCACCCTCTCACCCCCTCTTATCTCAAACTCCCCCTTCTCCACCTCGACACTTACAACCTCACACCCCAACCTAATCTCCACTCCCGCAGCTTCAGCCAAATCCTTTAGTCCCGCATGCAGATCAACTCTATGATACGCACACATCCTGTCCCCGAACCTATCTTCCACATCATCAAAGCAATCCTCGACGGCGACATGCAGCGTCACAGCATCTACGAACCTAGAGAGAAGCATTCGATCAGCGCCGTTCACAATGGAGCCCAAAAGCACAGCAGGACTACTACAACCGCATCCCCTAGTTTCAAGACACGTCCTCCGTCCACCCCTACTTACCGGAAGACCTTGAAGTCGACGGGCCGCGCCTTCTCGAAATCAAACCCCCACCGCCTCAGCACCCGATTCCCATTCGGCGTGACCAGAATCGCAGCACCGATCTCATTCTTAAAGCTGCTCTTTTCATAAACCGTGACTCGGTGGCCGGCGCGGGTCAGTGCGATAGAGGCCGCAAGCCCCGCGATGCCAGCGCCAATGACGGCGATGTCCATTTCCCTTGGTATGAGGCGGGTGGGCGGGGGAGGAAGTTGCTTTTGCGTGGCGTGATGAAGAAGAAAGGCGGTGCAAGTGGAGGAAATGGGCAAATGGAGGTTAGAACGGGCCGAGCACAGGCAAAAGCGGAGATCCTTCGAAGCTTGTGTACAAGGGCTGGGTTAGTCTATATACCCATGGCATATCTTGGTCTCACCTGTTTCATGTGGCATGTCGTGTCGAACGAGGTGCCCCGTGTAACAACCGACTTCATACTTCGTACTGCTTATCAATATTCCAAGCACGTTGTGAGTAGTGGCGTTGGTATACGATAGAGGCTTTTGGTGTGCCAATCAGTTTCAAGAATAAGCGACAGACAGTAGCGGGCGATCCCGGATGAGTCTGAGTAGTTGACTTGAGAGTGTCGGCGTTATCATTTTGCAAGTCGTGTTTCTACAATATGCTGAGTGTTGCGCGACATCGTAATAGGGTGCTTACCCATGCACGAAATCCGTTGAGATTGAGTGAAGTAAGTGACATCCACAAAGCCAGGAATTCTGGAAACCTGCAGTTATCCGAATCACTGCATGGATAGAAATATAAGTGCGAAGAAGAAAAACCTTGATTTACTGACTCCATCCCATCTCCAGCCGGTAGCGAGGAAGCCGCCATCCAAAGAACAAGACTCGGGGTATATCGAAGGCTGGATAACGATGTTGATAAAAACGCCTTGTGATATCAAAGAGACCTGGCGTGTAAAAACTTTGCCGAAATACCACCCAATGTAAGCCCAGTAAACCCATTACGCCGGAAAGGTTACGGTTACGGAAAGAAGAGTGACCCTTACATCCCAACCATGGAGTCTCCGTACGAGGCCACCATCTTCCAGGAACCAGAAATGAAAAGGAAATGCTAGGTAAGAGGGACAGCAAGAATATGTCATTGCTTAGCCGTACCAGCCCCCAGCTGAGACGGTACTCTCCTCCTCGACACGATGAGGGATTAACGGTTCCTTGATATCAAAGGCGTCGATCAGGCTCTGCCACGTTGGGTAGTCTAGACTGAAGATAGCCTGGTGTTTTTGCACGTTGCGCTCCCGTTGCTCGTCGATCGTGCGTGGCGCGCAAGGAACTAAAAGAGTTAGCAAAATGCAGTATCAATAGTCGAGGTTGGTATTTACCTAGCAATGGCAGCCCATCCTCAGCGTGGAGGACCTTGAGATTGCCCTCCTTGATAAGAAAACTGACGTAGAACATGTTTTCCACCGTCTGGCCAAACGACTTTGGGTTGACGACAAAATCGAACAAGGACACGGAGGGTTCTTTATCGGGAGTCAAGTACAGCCGATGTTGCTTGCAGACAGCTTCCATATCATCGTCGGAATCATCGAGCTCATTTTCAATAGTCTGAGAGGCAGTGGTAATATGATCCTCGAGCCGCCTGCTGATTCCCTTGACGATGTGCGTTAGATTCGAATTCTCAGATTGCTGGAGATCTGCTTGTGTCAGTTCTTGCGGGCGAGTGGCAGGCCCCGCAGGCTGCCTCTGGGATTTACCACGACGCGACTGAACGGCTCGCGCGCGCTTCTGGACTGAGAGGGGACCGAGCAGGAAACCTGACACAGCGGGTCGTTTGTTGCAGGGAAAGCAGGCTTCCCGGCCGAGGAGAGCCCAGTCCAGTCCGTCGCCAACATCGTCATCATCTTCGCCATCTTCTTGGGTAACAGCCTGCGTTTGTCTGCGATTGCGTGCTTGCGTCGACGAGCCGGCGCGTTCCTCTTCAGCCGTGTTTCCGCCCGAACGCATAAAGAAAATGCACTTGGACACAAACTGGTCTACATCAAGGCCCACGTCAGCGTTTCCGTACAAGCTGTTGTCCAGTCGCTTGCCGGCCAGCTCGCTAGCGAAGACAAGGGCGCGCGCATCCATGGCGGCATCGGAGGTCTGCTTGACTTTGCGCATGCTGCGGTCTGCGTTGACCAGGAAATGATGGATGCCATCGCTGTCGGGCTTGACATACTCGTCGCGGTGGTCTGGCTGAGTTAGCAAGGCTCGAAGAACAAGGCGCAGCAGACCTACTCTCTAGTGCTCTATGGTTATTGCGGATGAAATTCCGAACTTCGCGGCGGATGTCGGGGTTCTGTTGCGGATCGTAGTATTTGGTACTCTCGTCTTCCTCTTCATTGCCGTCGGCGTCAGGAGCGTCCTCGTCCACAGCATCCTGGGCGTCGGCCCCCTCGTCGGCATCAGTCTCCTGCGCGTCTACATCAGTATCGTTATCTACGGAGGATCTCGTCGAGTCTGTAAGGTTGTAGCCGTCCGTTCTACGCCGTTTGCTCGAGCGGCCGGTGGACGAGGAGCCGGAGCTGGGGGTGGGCAGTCGCGGGACAGCCATGTGGCGATTCTCTGGTCCCTTGGTGGGCGGGCGGGACGTGTTACCGGGCAGTGTGGGGTGGTGGTTTTCCTTGTCCGAGGTGGGCGAGCGCGCAGGGCTCATTACAGAGTAGGACGAGTCGCGCGCGGTGCTAGCCCTGGCGTCGGCGTGCGAGGTCGGGTTGCGATAGAGTGAGTCGGCCGATGTGCGACGCTGTGGCGTAGCTGAGGCGTGTGTGTTGAGACGCGCCATTGTGGGCGGGCTGGGGCGCGGCGAGACGGGGAGGCCAGCACCAATATCGCAGCAAACAGTGGTGGTGAAGGACAGAGAGGGGCGGAAGGGGGGCGGAAGCGATGCGTGGGAGGAGCGACGCGCCGGCGGACTCTAGGAAGGAGCGGCGGGCGCTAGCAGTGGCGCGTTTTCACATGGGCAGGCACGCAGGCCGCATCAACAACAGAGAGCGCGAGGCAGAGCGGACGGGTGCGGTTTGGACTGCTTCTGCGACCTGGCTCTCTCCCTCGCCTTTCGCGTTCGTGTGACACGGCTGTGGAGGGCGGCGGAAGGCAGCGGGCGCGCAGCCTCTCTCCAGCCTTTGTGTGCCTGCCTGCCGCTCCAGGAACTTCCGTGCGCCAGCCGATCACGTGCCGACGCCAACCCGCGCGCCGGCATGCGGTCATTTGGCAAGGCTTCGGCTGCTTAGCATTCACCCATCGCCGCATTTGCATTGGCATTGGCATGTACAATAATTACTGCCGCCTCCATGTAGCAACCCCATGGCATGCCATAGCCCCCGCCGACCCCACCGCTCACCATGGAAGCCTTTTCCTTTGCCCACTCCTCGGACCTGACCGAGCTCCACGTCCACGTCCGAATGTACGGCCCCCGCCAAATCCATCCATCTCCCCGCTGACCCCCATGCAGAGACCGCCTGGATGGCCACCAGAAGCCAGTGCCCTACTCCGTTCTCCTGAAGCGTCCCGACCTCCGCCACCGCGCCTCGAATATAAAGTCAGGCCCTCCCTCTGTCTGACCATGGCAATAGCAGCTAAATACCTACATCAGTCCGCATTCCGAGCTCTACGTCACGGCCCAGATATGGGCTGACAGCAAGCCGCTCACTGTCCCCGTCCAGACGGCCTACAAGTCCTTCAAGAGCGCCCGAACCTGGAACGAGTGGCTATCGCTGCCTGTAACCTACTCGAACCTCCCCGCCACTGCACAGCTCGCCATAACAATCTGGGACCTGTCGCCTGCCGAAGACGACGGGTCCAACCTCCACGCCGTTCCCTTTGGAGGCACCACGATACCCATCTTTGACAAGGACAACACATTGCAGAAGGGAAGACAGCGGTGTCGGATCCACCGCTTCAAGGCAGCCGACGGCCTCTCGTCCACCACGACGCCATGGGTAATACCACCGGCGCGAAGGGGCAGGAGGGACATTGTATCCGAAGGAACTGTGGACGAGCAGGTAGCTGAGATGCAGCGGCTAGAGCAACTTTTGAAAAGCCAAGAGATGGGCGACATACCACAGAATCTGTGGCTGGACGGGCTGGTTTTCAAAAAGATGATGAAGATCCGGAATGAGGCGCTAAAAGCCGAAGCTACGGCGCAAAGCAAGCAGAAAAGCGGCAGTGAAGTCGATGACGACGCAGAGAATGAACTATTCTACCTCGACATCGAGCTCCCGCGCTTCGATCACTCGATAGTCTTCACCGACGTCGAATACGCCCCACCCCCCGTGTCCGACATCGAACTTCCCTCAGACTCACTAGAAATCAGATTACGGCCTCCCCCCGAGGTGTCCTTTGGTCCCGGCATCAACGTCCACGGGAACGGATATGGAGATGACGATGCAGGCCGACTCGTACGCATTTACGACCCAGAACTTGGCCGGAAGTCAAATCCCGCCGAAAACAAGCATCGAGAGTTGATGCGCAGCCAGCAGACTGACTCTCTGGACCGGGATAGAAAGCCCAATGTCCATGTCCGAGATTTGCTGAACTCTATTATAGCAAAGGGACCACTCCAGGTAATCACATCTTCAGAACGCGAGAGGATATGGAAGTTCAGATACTATCTCCTCCGGGACAAGAAAGCCCTAACGAAATTTGTAAAATCCGTAAACTGGAGATCACCGCGAGAGGCACGGCAAGCCGCTCCTCTTCTCGAGAAGTGGGCCGAAATCGATGTCGACGACGCTTTGGAGCTCCTCGGTCCGCAATTCGACCACCCAGTCGTACGCAGCTATGCCGTAGAGCGTCTAAAGAAAGCCGACGACGACGAATTACTCCTATACCTCCTGCAGCTAGTGCAAGCGCTCAAGTACGAAGCCCCAGGGGAAGCCGATGACTCGTCTCTGGCGCGATTCCTCATCACGCGAGCGGTGAATAGCTTTACACTGGGCAATTTCTTCCACTGGTACTTGATGGTGGAGATCAGCGATTTCAGCACCGACCAGGCGCCCGAGCACCGCAGTCTGTTTGCCAAAGTCGAGTACGACTTCATGGTCGAATTGGTGAAGACGCCCGAGGGGGTGGAGACACGCAATACTTTTCTTCGGCAAGGCGAGCTTCTGACAGTGCTCGCGAAGATATCGAAAGATGTGCGCTTCGGTGGTGGTGATCGTGCAACCAAGGTCGCAAAGCTGAAGAAGTCCCTCTCCGATCCAAACAACAAACTTGTCTCTTTCGATCCGCTACCTCTCCCTCTCGACCCGTCAGTTATGATAACGGGCATCTACCCGGAAGACTGTGCGGTGCTCAAATCTTCCTTGCTCCCTATGGTCCTCAACTTCAGAACCAGCACCAACACAAAGTACCCCATCATATTCAAAACCGGGGACGACCTGCGGCAAGACCAGCTCGTCATCCAAATAATCACACTCATGGACCGCCTCCTACGAAAAGAGAACCTCGACCTAAAATTAACCCCATACAGAATTTTGGCGACCTCCACCTCGGCCGGTGCCTTCCAATTCATCCCGTCCATGTCCCTCGCCGCTGCCGTCTCAAAATACAAAGGTTCACTCCTCGCGTACCTCCGCGCCAACAACCCCGACGATACGGCTCCCCTCGGCGTCCGCAAAGAAGCCATGGACACATATATCAAGTCCTGCGCAGGATACTGCGTGATCACTTACCTCCTCGGCGTCGGCGACCGGCATCTCGATAACCTGCTCATCTCCCCGAGTGGCCATTTCTTCCACGTAGACTTCGGCTACATCCTCGGCCGGGACCCCAAGCCCTTTGCTCCGCAGATGAAGCTGTGCCGCGAGATGATCGAAGGCATGGGCGGCGCGCAGCATCCCAACTACATCACCTTCAAGTCTTATTCCTTTACCACTTGGTCTACGCTGCGGAAGAGTGCGAATCTACTGCTCAATCTGTTTGCCCTGATGCAGGGCGCGAATATCCCGGATATCAAGGTGGAGAGGGAGGGCAGTGTCAGGAAGGTACAGGAGAGGATGTGGCTGGAGAGGAATGAGGAGGATGCGGCGAGGGAGTGGGATAGGTTGGTGGAGGAGAGTGGGGGGAGTTGGACGGCGGGTGCAATTGATTGGATGCATGATTTTATGCAGTATTGGAAGAAGTAGAAGAGCAGTGAACAATGCGTGGGGAGATACGGGGAGAGAGACGAGAGAAGACATGTATGCATTGTTGGCTGGATCGAGCGGTGGTTTAGAATATAGATAGCAGCCAAACAGGCAGGCTTCCTCCAGTTACGATACCAACTTTCAACCGACCTGGCACTCTCCGCAATTCCCATCCATCAAGCATACCATATCCCCTTTCCCTACCCATCGACCAACATCCCAATACCCCTATCCTCGACTTCCCCCTCCCTTGCTATGCCCGGTGGCCTCCAGTCAAACAAATCAAAAGCTTCCGTGCTCCACGGCCCCAAATCAGCATCCACTTTCTCCACCGGACTCGGACTGCCTGTGCCCTCTGCTATCCCCGCCCCTACTCCCATTCCCCCAACCTGTGTATCCACATTCAGACTCAGGGTCCGCTGGAAACGCTTCCGGGGGTCAGTTTTCCGGACCAGGGCCGCGAGACCACTTGGCTTAGGCTTGGGGTTTGCGGCGACGGGTTCTATGGTAGTTGTAGTTGTAGCTGGAACACCAGGAGGCTGGATAGTTGGGTTGTCAGCCGTAGGCAAGTTCCGCCGTTCCCAGATCTCGCTCGTGCTTGGGATCGGCGCGTCGGTATCGTTTTCGGACCTCACACGTCGAAAGGAGCGGTTTGGCGAAACGGCGCTAAGTTGCGAGCAGTCCTCGATTGGGTCGTCATCTAGAGATGTCGTCTTTGGTGGCTTTTGGAGGAGTGCTGAGAGCTCCGTTGTGCTCATCAAAGCCCCGGCTTTGTTGGCACGGAGTGGATGAGGTGGCAGAGGGACGCTGATGGGGCGGGGGGTTGGGAGTGAGATGGATGGGGCGATGGTGGTGGTGGAAGTGCCCTGAGCGCGTTTAGTTTTGGGCTTCATGCGAAAGCCGCCAGTTGAGAGGGCGACTTTGGGGGGTGAGGCAGCGAGGTTGCATTGTAGTTCGAGTGAGGGCTGCTTGGGTGGCTGGGGTAAAACCGCTTGTAGCAGAGGAGGCGAAATGTCGCGACTTGATTGTTTCTCGAGCACCTTTCTTTTCCCAGCCAGTTTGGGTTTGGTGACTTTGAGCGCCGGAGCGACTAGAGAGGAAGTCTCGTCTGGTGTCGTGTGCTTTGCTGCCCCTTTCTTCGCAGAAGTAGGTTTTGTTTTCCTAACCTTGGGTGCTGGAGAGGACTTGGATTTGGTGACCTTGGCGGACTTTGGAGGCGATGCCAGTGATGGAGGTATTATCAGCTGAGCATCTAGGAAGCCCTGAATGACCTCCATGTCTTCAAAGGCATCCGAAGAAGACTGAGGTGAGGGAGCGCGGACCCGTGGCTTTTTTGAAGAGGCAGCTTCTTTCGTCACAGGTAGAGTCTTCCTCTTTTCCGCCGTGCCATTTGACACCATCGGGGATGATATTGAGCCGACTTTTGCCATTTCATCATCATCATCAGAAGGCCAAGAAAAAGGGTCGATATTGGAAGGATCAGGGATAAGGACAGAGACAGGGGCTTCGTTTTTCTTTCGCTCTCTCGGTTGTGCTTTTGGATACTCGACCGGAGTCCTGGCTCGTTGCGGTGGCGCTGCTCGGCAGAGTAGCATTCCACGTTTGCTTCCAGTTGAGAGGCGCAATATCTTCGCTTTTGGTTCACGTGGCGGTGATTCTGGGGGCGAGGGCTGCTTAGTAGGCTGCTTGGTAGGTTTTTGGACGGACTGCTTTGTAGATTGGATAGTACAGTCTACGTTAGAAAGGCGATTCGATACGCTGACTGGAGGGGACGAAGGTTGTGAAGGCGGGCGAGGGGTTTCTGGAGGCTTGGACTGAGGAAGTCGTATTTTGGCACGAGGTAGTTTTGGGGTAATCTGAGCTCGAGCGTTTGTTGGTACAGTAGGATTCGGTATTGGTGTTGGCACTGAAGTCACGTTAGGTGGTGGCCTCGACTTCTCCGTTGCCGGCGGCGTGCTAGGCAAGGTGATGCCGGACGACATGTGGTCAACGTCGGATTCCAGGCTAACGGCAGCAACTGGGTGAGGCACTGGCGTAGGAGGTGCAGTTGCCTTCTTTGCTTTCGTTGTCCTCGCCCACAGTGGTAACACCTTGTCCACTGTAGACCTTCCAGCTTTTGTGGGACTAGACGACGTCAGGTCGATTGGGGTATGTGTAGTCTTCTGTCTCTTCGCAGCCCTTTCTGCTGCCCACTCGTTCTCTTTCTCCATCCTAGCCTCGTATGGCGACTGCATCGATATGGACTTGCCAATTGGCCCCCTGGGCGTACCAAGCAGAGCATTCAGCGATTTGTGGCGCAACTGAAAGCCAATGCGGGGGACATTGCTGGCGGGGGCCGCAGGTCTGGGTAAAGGCCGTGGTGCGCTCTTGCCCTGAGGCGAGTCCTTCGTCTTCCTCTCCAGCAGCGGCGTCAGGTCCGTCTGCGTGACGCCCATAGGATCCTCCACCTGCACTATGATGTTGTTGTTCGTTTGCAGCTCATCGCCCTCCTGCAGCGGGTGGCTGTCCTTCCAGTAGGCGTCGCCGATGGCGTTCCTGGCCGTGTCGTACACCATGACCCGCTTGTTGAAGAAATGGAACTGGAGGAAGCCATCCTGCCATCTCTTCTGCTTTTGGCGGAGATCGCGGGTGAAGAGGCACCGGAACTTTGCCACGAGCGCTGTATTCTGCGACGCGGGGAGGGCCGACGGCCGGGGGGTGCCGTGCATCGGGGCCGCCATGGCATGGTCGTCTATCTGCGACGCGTCGGCGGGTGGTTTCTGGGCATGGAGGGGAGCGGCGGGCGGCGGGCGTGGTGTTGAGGGGTGCAAGAGTGGCGGGTGAAGGGTCGACGCGTTGGCGGCGCCTTGGAAATCACCAGAGCACATGACAGGCTCGCGATGCCGTCCGAAGGCCGACGAACTCCCCAGCGTCCCGAGACGGCAGCACAGTCACAGCAGCACCACGCCATCCAGCGGATTTCGCTGATCAGGCCCGGCATGGCAGCCCGAACGCATCCTCCGAGGGCTGGTGCAGCCGTAAAGCGCACCGCTGCACCGCATCTATCCCATCAGGCGCTCCTCCGCTCGCCGGGGTGAAACGCGGGGCCCTCTGCTGCCTGCGCCCCCATACCGTCCGCCTTTTTATGGCCCCAAGCTTCCCACCGTCGATGCCGTTAGCCGTCAGACAGGCTCCGCCACATCTACGCTTGCGTGGCTGGCTTCTCACTTGCCCCGAGAACAAACCTCGCGCTCATTCTCTCGCATTTGTTGCTTGCAATTGCTGCTGCCACCTGTCGCCATGCAGCGCGTGCAACGGAAGTTGGGGCGCTTCCTGCCCAGGACGCCCAATGAAGCCGACGTCGAGGGCATGCTGCGCGACTTCGCCGACTCGGACAAGATGCTGGAGAAGGTAACATCTCATGGTGCCATGCCATGTTCCTACTGACCGTCGTGCAGATCGAGGAGGCCGCACGACAATGGCGCGATGCGTGGACCAACATTCTCAACCACCAGCTCCTGTCCGCCGAGTGCTTCTACACCATATACAAGCCCTTGGGCGCAAAGTCGTCCGAGTACGGCGGGCGGGTTGCTGCTGAGACGCCGCCCGCCGCCCTGGAGCGCTGCCAGACGCTGCAGGAGGCCTTTGCCGAGCTCAAGACGGACATGATGGAGGAGGTCAAGGACATTGAGAAGAAGCTCGTCATCCCCGCCAAGCTCGCCAGAGACGCCCTCAAGCCCATGCACAAGTCAATCAAGAAGCGCGAGGACAAAAAGGTAAGTCGCCGCTCGCCATCCAATTAGCGTTGCTGACCGCGGCGTCCACAGGTCGACTACGAGCGCTACAAGAGCCGCTGCGAGGCCCTACAGAACAAGAAGACCCGCTCTGATCGGGACAATGTGGCATTGAACAAGCACGAGCAGGACTTGGCCCGCGCAACCCACGACTACGAATATGCAGACGAGGCTCTTCGGTCCTCACTGCCCAAACTCAATGGAGCCACATTCTCGCTTCTGCCCCACCTGCTCGCAAACCAGATTATCCTGCAGAACAACCTCATCGGAAACCTGTACACGGTCCTGCACCAGTACTCCCATTCGAATGGCTACCCAGATCCACCGCCCGAGCTGGAGGAGGTGGTGCCAGTGTGGGAGTCCAGCTTCACGTCACTGCGCAAGGAGATAGAGACTGGCTTCGAACTGCTCAAGGGAGGCAAGGCTATTCATCAGCCTATGAGGCTACCTGACAAGGGAGACTCAATGACAGGTCTGGGCATCAGGAACAAGGTCATGCCTGGTCGAAAGGTTGCCAGCAGCGACAGCGTTCATACTGTCTCGGCTCCGGCACCTAGAGTCGGCCGCACTCTGCCACCGGCACGGTCACCATCACAGGACCACAGCCCGCCACCAGTATACGTGAACCTCCACAGCAAGCCATCTGTCAACAGTCTCAATGCTACTAAGCCTAGGATTGGAGCCTCCCATTCTCCCATGCTGAGTCCTACACCAGCGGATAGCCCGTGGGCAGCCAGGCGCACGTCGACTGGCGCCGCCTCATACGCTTCATCGAATACCACCAATACCACCAACACCACCAATCACGACGACTACTTTGGTCGACCACGGATTGGCTCGAGTACATCATCAGTATCTGGATTTTCGACGAACCCCGCAGCAGGAAAGAAGAAGCCACCCCCTCCTCCGCCAAAGAAGATTGGATCATTTCACGGCGAGTACGTCACAGCCATGTACGACTTTGATGCGGCCACAGAGGGAGATCTAGCATTTCGAGAAGGAGACCGCATCCGCATTTTGAAGAAGACAAATAGCTCCCAGGATTGGTGGGAGGGCGAGCTGAGGGGCAGGAAGGGCACCTTCCCGGCAAATTACTGCAAATAGATGCTTTAAGAGGATGGCTGCTAGGAAATAGGAACGACGGTGAATTGACGATTTCAAAGGAGGTTTCTTGTTTTCTTGATGAGTACTACGGTAGAATCTCTGTAGACATTTCACAAAATTGCCCTCGGGGCGGGTTGCTTGATAAGGCAACCGTGTCATTCTCGCTGCATACTTTTGAGCAAATATGCCTTAACCACGTAAGATAACTGATAAAACGGTCCGGCGATTTTCTAGCAAGCACGCAAAGGATCAACTCGGCGTTACTAAGTCCGTCTTGTTAATATGGCGCCCGTGAAAGGCTCCCTTATATGCACAAAAGCTGTGATGAACAGTTGTGAGCAATCACCGACCGCTGCTATTCCTTGTGGCTTGTTTCACAAGAAATCCGAGACCGCGTATGAATAGCGATTATCAGCTGCCTCAAATATTGATCCTTTTGGCCCCCACACTTGTATTAGCTCGCGCGGTCTGATGTCTGAGCGGCCGGCCTGAGGGTGACGAACGGTGAGCGTGCGACTCCAGCCTCGTCCAACAAATAGCCATCAGCTGCCTCCCTATGGCCGGACCCGAACACAAACTCTTTGCGATTACGCAGAGCGAAGAATCATGGCTGAGAAGACTGTATGTTCCCCGCGCCTTCCACGAACCTTAGCTAAATGTCGCAACTCGCTAACAAATCGCAGGCTGCCTCGCTGAAGCCTCCCTTTGCGCCGCGCTTGATCCCTCCAAAACGAGCCTCTGCTCCTCCGTCTGCATCAAACATTTCTCTCGTCATTAGCGATGACGGCCCCCAGCCCGTCCTAGATACTGCGTCGTCTATCCCTCTGACGCCGTTAGACTCGCTGCCTACAATCGCTGGGAAGGGGAATAGTTGCTTCTTAGCCAACGATGAGATTCCGCGGTTTCTAGAGGAGGATCTGGATCTGTCGCGCTTAAATCGCATACATGGACAGTTGTGGATGGCAGGGCGACCGCTGCGAGCTCGCCCACTTCATCGTTATCAAATGATGGGCTTCGACATACTCTACACGCAGCAGATGGATCTACACCTGCTCAAATTCTCAAATAAGCTCCTGTTGAAGCCTTTGCCGGAGTGGATGCTGAGCTACGAGTTTTGGCAGGAACATATCTGCAAGCGACAGCACCTACACGAATCAGCCTGGGGGTTTCTGGTGTCTTACGTCTGGCTCCTAACCACGCCGCTCGATCTGAAGCTGGCGCACGACCACTTCTTGATTCCATCCTTCGTTACCTGGCACTGGTGGAAGGAGTTCGTAAAGGACTTCTATGGGCGAATCGACATGGAGGCATTGGACGGAGTAAACAAGCGCTACCACTTTGGCGACTTGCGACTTGGGCGCATCAACTCCATCTACCGTTCTCGCTTCCTATTCACGCACTTTGTCCGCGGATATCTCTACGGATATAACCGCTATGTGGTCTTCTTCCAGCGGAACTTTAGTTGGATACTTATCGTTTTCGTTTTCTTTAGCTTGGTGCTGTCCGCAATGCAAGTCGGTGCCGGTGTCCCTCCCCTACAAGACAACGCCACCTTCCTCCGCGTGTCATACGGTTTCGTTGTCTTTTCCATGGTCGCTTGCATAGCTGTGCTTTCGTTGGTAGGAATCATCTTCGTCGTCATCTTCTTTTTCAACATGGTAGCTGCAATTTCGCACGACAAAAGGATGCGACGAGAACGAGGCCAGCGGGTGCAGGAGAGAAAACAGTTGGAAAAAGAAGCTTAAGACTATGGCCCTAATTTAAACCGGGATACTACCTATGAAAGAAATCGTACGTGAACATGGGTATAGAACCATCTACAACTCATCCCGCTTCTGCTCGGCTTTATTGATCTGGAACGCCTCAATTGTCACCTCAACCTCGTTCTTGCCCTTGCTCTTGTGCGACATGCGTCCCACAACTACACCATCTTTAGGTTCGTTAGAGTAGTTCTCGAGGTCTTCGAAGAGCCCTAGTTCAGTTCGTTAGTACATATCCCATCAATCTCCTTATGTATGTCACTTACCATCGCACTCGGCCAAACTGCCCTCCTCTTCTGGCTCATCCACCCACAGGGGTAGAAGTGGATAGATGGCGCCAGGCGCAAAAAACACCACGTCATCCTGCACACTAAAATGCCTCTGCTTGGGGTTCCTTTGCAGCCACTCGCGCACCGCAAACGGCAGGTCCTCGAAAGCCATCTTCATCAGCTCGCGATCATTCCCATGTTTGTCTTCCCCATCCCATGATCCCGGGTACAGTTGTTTGTGGTAGAACACCTTGAGTTCCGGTGCCCAGGTCTTGAGCGTTGGGTAGATCTCACCGAGGTTGTAGATGCCGGCGGTAAAGGTGACGCTGGACTCGCATTTACGCACGTAAGAGGAGAGCGAGTCGTCGGTCCATTTCGCAGTCCAGAGGGCGCCGACGGGGATCGGGTCAGGGACTTTGGGCGGGGAAGCGGGTTTTGATGAGGAGGCACTGGGTGGAGGGACGACGGTAGAGCCAGATGTTAGGGTTTCTTTAGGGGAGGGCGTAACGGTTTCTGTGGCGAGCGCGGTGGCCGCGAGGAGCGCGAGGGTGAGGAGGCGCATTGTTTTATGTTTGCTACGATTTCTCGGGACACTAAGACGTGGACGATGCAAAGTCTCAAACTTTCGAGTATGTAGTAGAAAGAAAACAAAAATGAGAAGACAAGTTTTGATCTTGACAAAATTCAATTGCAGATACGTTTTCTACATGCCTGGCGCATATATAGCCATGCTTTCTGGAAGCTCTTTCGCGTTCATGCTGTCTGTCCTTTTATCTGGCATGAGTCGTCCCGCGTTGTTTTTCCGTCTTCCAGATTAATTCGCCGGGGGCTAGGGAGACGCGACTAGATTAATAGGACACGTTGGGATATTGTTTGTTCGGCGTCGAGTGGAATTTGAAGGGGCTTGGGGAGGACAGGTGGCGCTGGTGGGGAGGGGTGGGGGGGAAATTAGGTATATGAGGTGGTGTATAGAAGAGAAGCTTAGTTGTGGTGGTGAGTGAGTCGTTGCAGAAAATCGGGCATCCCAACTTTTCTCATAGGGAACCCCCAGAATAGCCGCCCAAACAATTTGTTGCTGTATATATATTGTTTCTTGGTAACAACTAAAATATGAAAAAAGCAGAAGGTATAATGGGCCAGATTTGCTACTACATCGAGACTTAGGTCGTGGGTTCGATTAATGCGGTTGAGGTTTAACTCATAATTTCTCACCCCAAAAAAAAGAAAAATCCTTGAGTGGTTTCCACTACTACTACGTCTTCAACGTCGTGTAGAAGAGATTTTTTTGCACCTTTTTAACGATTTATATGCATTCATTTGCATTTATTGGGAGGGCAATCGGATCACGTGGCAGAATCACGAAACAATGCAACGCGAGACTATTCTTTCCTTTCATTACATTTCGCAGTACAACAGTTGACCTCTAAAGGGCTCAGCCTCGTTTCTTGCATCAATTCCTCTCCAAACTTGTCTTTGCTCTGCTTGGCGTCGCCTTCCCTGACTTTGAGGATGACGTCTTGCCTCGCCTCGCAGTCATGATCGACAACACCCCCTGCACTTCTCCTTCGACCAACCACAATCCCGAATCCTCACCTCTACATCTAAACAAGCTATGACTCCGTTAGCTTAATGGCAGACAGCGGCTTAGGCCGACCGACAAAACGTTATCTAAGGCGGGTTGCGCCACCATCATGTGCTAGATGGCGAATGCAACTTGATTGATAGGGCAGAGTAGGACCGCCAGGAACAGGTTTTAGAGCTGGAATCTTGGTAGATCTGGTGGGAGAGAGTTGCTCGAGTGGGGCTGTGGGATGAGGTAGGTGGGACAAGAGTGTATATGTATAGTTGAGGAAGCTGGTGGTTCGTGGTTCGTTTCTCGATTTGAAGTGCGTATTGAAGTACACATTTGTTGGCATACTATACATCGTTATTGTCATCGATTTCAGCGCCCTCATCCTAACTTCAACCTCGTTCTCATACTCGGATCCCGAACGCTCTATCGTTCTCACCAGAACCATCCCTCTCAAACTATCCAATACAACCATCAGGATGCAATTCCCCTTCCCCGCCCGCAAAAAGTCGAAAGACGACCCGGGCAAACTGCCCACACACACCCCCCGCACCCTCCACGACCCTCCAACTCCACAATCCCCAACCCCAATCGCAAACATGTTCACAACAACCACGACCTCATCCTCCTCTCCGCCCTCTCTCCCACCTGCACATTCAAAGCCCCTCCCAACTCGAACGGAGTCAACACGCATCCAACTCCCCGCACCACTCCACCGTAGCCCAACGAACCCGCTACAGACGCAGCGATCGGCGACGAAGAAATCAGAGAAATACACTTCGTTACCCGCGCGAAATCCCACCACCACAACCACCGCCAAGCCATCCCACTCCAGCAGCAAGAAAAATGCAAACAAGGAGAGACCCGGTATGCAGCCGCGCCGCACCACGGCACAAACGCGGTATATCGACATGCTCCTCTCGCTGGACACGGTGCCTCGCCTTCATAACATCCTAGCCTCGTTCTGCACATGGATCTTGCTGGCGGGGTACATTGTGTTTCCGGCGACGTTTACGGGACTGAAGGACGTAGAGGTCAATGACAAGAGCGGAGATGTGAGGGAGGAGGTGAAGAAGAAGGCGTTGGATACTGTTCGGTAAGTTACTTCTCCTCCTTTTTCCTCTCATCGGCTCGCCTCCACTTACGTCCTTGGCGTCCCTTCGCGCCATTTTATCTTATCTCGAAGCTGATGTGTGTGGGAATAGGAATGCTCCATTGCTGTATGTAGCGGGCTTCGCTTGCGGCATCGGGGTTCTGGGCTGTGTCGCGCTCTGGTGGAAGTGGAGGAAGAATTACGTCTGGGTTATTAATCGGATTTTTCTGCCCGCGCTGATGAATAGTGTGGCGGGATTGATATCGACGCTGGTAAATGTGTACTCGGCTCGAGATGGTAAGCCCACGCCCTTCAGCAACTTCCCTCTTTCCCACCCTTCTCCTCGTCTCTGATCTGTCTGCTTCACCTTGTGTCTACGCTCTGCTCTCGACCGCACCTGCTCCTTAACACACTTTACTAACATTCGTGTGCGCAAAACTAGGCCAGTACAGTGTCACCGCCAAAGTCACCCTGATAGTGACAGGTGTGTGCTCTGTCATCACGGCGCTGTTGTTTCTAGTATATAATGGGGTTATGCTGAGCCTTGTAAAGAGGAAACATGCCAAGGAGACTAAGGGATTTGAGCGCAGTCAGAGCGTGAGGGAGTTGGAGGAGCGGAGAGAGAAAGTTCTCGGGGCTGAGGTGGGGAGTGTAGTTTAGATTAGATGGTCGCGGTGGAGACCAGTGTTATACGATCATGATCACCATGATTTCCTCATGAGTACGAACAGACTCCACGGTCTTGAACGGTTTTTCTTTTTCTCCTCCCACTATGCTCTCAGACATACACCCCATGCGCTCTTATTTTTATTTCTCGTCGGTACACTGTTCGCAACACGGACCCGAAACCAAACTTCCGACATGCTCATTTCTCCCCCATCTTTTATGCCCAGACCTCAGTCCTGCAACATCAACCCTTCGTTCCAATCATATGGTTCAGAGACCAAAGTTCAGGGACCTTGTAGTTCATGTACTCCTCTTTTACACAAACATTGTGCTATTCTGCCGGCGCAATATCGCTGCGTTCCAATAGCAAAGCATCAAATTTTGGACTTGTAATTCAGATGCCGGGGGAGAGGGGGAAGAGGAGGGACTCTCGCTGTACTTCGACTCTGTGATTACTTCTTCCCTCCAAAATTGTCATCTGCAGCGTCTTCCTATGGTCATTCCACAGACATCTGTTTGCCTCCCTTTGTACTTTAGAGAGCCGGAGATTCATATCAATTGACATCTTCATATTTACACGAATTTCCTTGAGTCTGGATAGGGCTGGACTAGAATAACTTCCTTTTCTCTATAAGTCGTAGCAGCGCAGCAAAATCACCATGCCATTGTGCTGAGGGTTGGGAAGGCAAGGGATCATGTTACTCTGAGGCCACGTTTTACTATGGTAATTGCTCATTTATTCTGACATTGACGACTTTTTCTCGGGGCTTTGTTCTCGGATTCCTGTTCCGCAGCATGCCAAGTTGCTGCTGTCATTTTGTAAGGGAAGGGGGTCCCATGGTGTGGATACGATATCACTTAGTACGGCCTTCTCCTGAAATGTCCGATGCTCGCAAGGCGTCAGCACCGGATATTGCTAATACAATGAAATTTGTGATTTCTAGCGCTGTAAAATGGCGGATAGGGACATACTATTTATAGTTGGATATCAGTAGCCCATATTGCTATTGTTGTTTTTGTTTACTCCCATATGCTCCTTGACCAGGTAGTTTTATTCCAATATAGATGTGGGTTGCATAGTTCTTGTCTAAGACCACGGCCGGCAACCTCGCCATATCACTCGAAAACTTTGGGTACTCGGACGCTCATGTCGGTTTCGCCACCGATGTTTCCTACAACTTCTTCTCAGGGTTCTTAAATTATCAGCGAGCGGTCACGATGCTTTGCCACTCCCATTGTTTTCTTCAGACCAACCGATGGAGAGGCATCGTATTAACTATATTTGAGAATCGGCGGTCCATGTTGTTGAAGCCCCTTAAATTTGCAAAGCAATCCCATATTAGCCTTACAAACTTTCGCTGGAAGCTTCGATGGGATCTTCCCAGAGTGATTTTAAGTTATCCATACTCTCGCGCGTGCTTTCTGAGGAATATAAGCTCATGTTAGCTGTGAGCTTGTGATTTTACACAGTATTTATTAATCTTTTATACCGTCGCTCCAGAAGCTGATATGAAAAGCCGAAGTGATTATTTCACATTCAGGCCAAGGTTTGGAAAAAGGATACACCAGCTATATCTTCGAAGGAGCTCAAGATTCATTTGCTCTATTTCAGCACTTTCTTAACGTATAATAATTATTGGCGTCATCGTCATCGTCATATATTTCTTTTTGGTTTCCGGTCATGAACGGGAGGATGCACAATTTTTAGGACAGCAGATTTTAGGTACTTAGTTTCATGCTATTGTGTAGAATTATGAAGTGAAGAAGTTGATCGTAAGTGTACAGAAGGGTGACATCGCCAGTGGCTGTTATATACGCAACGCTAGCGGCACTTGCGGCGTATCAATGAGACAGCAAATAGTAGGTGATAAAAGGCGATCCCATAGTGAGCTGAAGGTACAATTTTCCATTACCGTCTCTCGGGTTTTTTTGGTTTTCCTAGCTTTTTTGGACGCTTGCCACAGAGTGTATGAAACCCTTTCTTTCTACTACTTATTTCCGGTGTAGCAGCATTTGACTTTGTGAGATGGGTCCTGAGAGTCGGAGAGCTCTTTGATTTCGCAAAGGCCTTTTTTCATTGATATACTATCACGGGCTGTGGCTAACTTCCAGCATAGTCTCTCTGTGGTTTTTTTTTAGGACACTTGCCCCAAAGTAATGGTAGGAACAATCTCTTTAAGAGGGAGGTCTATGGGATCAAGGGCTCGAGTACTTTGTAAAGTGCGTTCTCATCGTCTTTGACTAACTTTCAGCATAATTTGCTGATGAGATAGTTATTTTTCTGAAGCTTTCGTGTCGCAACATGGAAAGCTGGCAATTTCTCTTTCGTCCCTGCAGCTATTACTATAATGCTTTCAAAAAGCAAATCTGTAAGACTCTCGCGCTTTAAAGATAAGTTGCAATAGGTGAGTTGGCCTTGTTGACAGTTCTTAGTGTTACGACTTTCTGACATAGGTCTTGGGATCAAACGTTGGAGGCTGATGTCTAGGCTATAGGTATATTCCTAAGCCGAGTGCCACAACATCGAAGGAGGCGTCATGGATTTAAGTCCATGTGAAGTATTCCCATCTTATTTTCCTCTCTAGTCTCTCGCGCTTCAAACATAAATTAGATTGAGAATGAGTTTTACTCCAAAGCACCGCTCATTGTTCAAGGGCAGATATTTGATAGATAACGTAAGCGAGAAGTTATTATAATGTTATCCGCATGGTGTCTTTGGTACCACATCTTGAGAGCAAAAAACCTGTCGCTATTATTTGCAATGACGTACAATCTAGAGATTGATTTGATATTTCGCTCTGGAGTTCCAATCCACACACAAATATAAGATCGTTCTTTTGAGAGAGATACATGATATAACGTTCCCCTGAATTCGAAAGTGGACATTGATCCATATTGGTTTGATTTTGGTCTTTCTACCTCCGAAACTAACATAGGCATGAGGATCAACAGAATCCAATCACACCGCTTGTACATAGATGAAAATGATAATATAATTCTACTAACTCAGGGCTGGGACATGATCGGGTGAGTTTCTTTTTAGAGACACAGGCAAGTGTACTAGAACTCTATGGCGATTTGAAGCATTTGTATCGACTGACTTGACTGGTCTTGTGAGTCCAGGATTGCAACAAAGTGCCGATCGACGTCCGCAATAGAGAGTAGCTTTAAATTCAAGGACTACATAGAATATCGCGATACCATGGTTTCGAATTCCCAGTGTAGACAAGCATGATCAATCTTTATATATGCCTTTATGGACTGATAGAGCGAGATGTGGATCGTCTACTCTGAAATCTGGTGCCGCAATATGGGGGTAGTATCCTCTTTTTTAAGAGAATACGGTTCGTCATGCTGGTGTTGCTGGTGTTTTGGCACGACATGATGTTTTCCTCAATTGGACCTTTTCATTTTGGAACAAGCTTACGAGGCCTCACGCATGTAATACGCATGATGCCTTTTAACCAGAGAACATAGCCGAAGTGGGGTTTGACTTTGGTCGGACACATTTGATATCGGAAGCTGGATTTTTATGCCAATTTGATGTAGACGTATCTTGTTTGGTGGCTCCGTTTATGTCTACTTTTATATTTTACAATTCTTGCCTCCGAACATTATCGGGCATTCTTGAGCATCTCTGCCTTCTTTTGAAGCAGTCAACGGAGAGTAAAATATGAGACGGAAGTAGACATACTGTAAAACTATGCTTCAGTTCTGGGTTACTTAATATAACGTAGATTGTAATGATAGGAAAATTCGGAGTACTTTTTGTCTATCGTGTTTTGCTAGTTGTACCTGTAGACAAAGGTGGCCCTGCCCTTCTCTACAGTTTATGCCTTACTATTTCTAGTACTTCTAGTCTTACGCATTTGCTGCGGCTTAGCAAGCTGATAGGTATAGCGGTTCCTGTGGGTGAAACTGCCCGAGTTCTAACGGCGCTTCAGACCATTTGACTAGTCTTGATTCATCCACTTAGGCCCTTGGGAATGACACAAAATCATCTGAGGACGTCTTCACCACTCTTATCTCTGTGTCACGTCCCTTATGAAAGCAGACATTATTCATCAACCTCGCTCCCACTCGTGCCGTATCAATGCCCGTTCTAAATATGGAGGCCAGCCCATATAGGGAAGTCGGGCAGCTCGTGAGTGTCGTTTAGTTTTGTTGTTTAGTTTTGTCGTTACTTATCTTATTTATCCACTGCATGCGTTCATTTCAACAATCATCATACTCCAACTCTAACTCGAATAGCAAACACCTTCTGTTTCTCTTTCTGTCTCTCTCTCTTTCTCCCTCTCTTTCTCCCTCTCTTTCTCCCTCTCTTTCTCCCTCTCTTTCTCCCTCTCTTTCTCCTTCTATTCTCCTTTCTCCTTCTCCCTCTCTTTCTCCTTCTATTCTCCTTTCTCCTTCTCCTTCTCCTTCTCCTTCTCCTTCTCCTTCTCCTTCTCCTTCTCCTTCTCCTTCTCCTTCTCCTTCTCCTTCTCCTTCTCCGTCTCTTTCCCTTTCTCCTTCTCTTTTCCTTTCTCCTTCTATTTCTTGCGCATACCCTGCCCCACAACCCGATCCAACCCCCTCCAAACCCACCGTCAAAATACTACCCCCATCCTCAAACCCCTCCAAAACCCCTCCACCACCATCCATCCTTCAATCCCAACAACCCCGACCACCTCACCCCCACAGAACCCTTCCCCTGCGCCCTCCAAGACAAACATCCCATCCCATCCAATCAAACACTCAGTAAACTTTTCTCAAGAGCCCCATCCACCTCCTAGACAACGGCCCTAACATCTCGACGCGAAAAGACGCAGTCGCCAAAAAAAAAAAAACCACGCCCAAGCCTCCCGATCCTCCGACTACAATCACCACCACAGCCGCAACCGCGATAGAATGAAAGATGCAGTCCAGATGGCGCTCGCCCCACCTCCAAAACAGCGCCTCCCAAATCGCCGAAACGCGAGCCTTCCGTGGGGCCAAAGCCCACGGACACCAAGTAGTGCATCGTCGAGATACGATTCTAATAAGGAATCTGTTGGGATGGGGCCGATTGGAAATGAATGGGGCTGCGGAGGCCGAGGTGGGAGCTTATGCCGGGGGTATCAAAGACTGTTTTGGGGAGAAGTTGTTCCTGATGCCGGAGGATTCGATGACGGAATGTGAGGAGAGGAGGGGAGGGGGGGGACGTGAAGTTATATAGGTAGGAGCCGTACGAACTGATTTTGTGTTGGGGGAAGGAAGGCAAGAACACGTCAACCGATATCTGGATATGACGGCTGTGGGCGCTCGTCAGGGTGTATACTCTCAGATAGGCGATGAGATGAAGCCTGCAGACCAAGAAACCTATTTCTGTGCTTCGAATTTACAATGCCCGTTAGTTGTTACTCGAGTTCATTGTTTCTGTTTATTTAAATCTACAACAGCGTCCAGTTCTTTTTGACTGGACAACTACTTTTGAGCTAGATGTTTAGTTTACGGGGACGCACACGGTAAGATGCTACATATGTGTACTTGAGTTTGACGTCCCTCATGTTCCCCTCATGGACCCCTCCAACCAGACAACAACCGCTTCGAATCCCTTTCATCTTTTAACCAAATATACTTGCACTCACCTCGTTTCTGGCTCTTCGTCTGTGCACCGTTGATGCTGTTGCAGAGCTTGCCATGAACGTTTTGATCGACTTGACTTCTTCGTCTGGGGTTGTCGATTTACTCTCCACAGTGGCCGCTGTGCCAACTCTGATAATCTCTCAACTTCCCGATCACATAATGCCCCTTAGTAATGCTCCTTAGCTTCGCCCGCTAGCTCGCAAGGTAGTTGTAGACTTGCTCAAGCACATGTTAGACGAGACATGGGCAGTAGAAGCGCTGACTGCCGTGGCACTCAGTAGTAATATATAAAAAACACAATTTGGCAAATATGAATAGAATCAAGACGAGGTGTTGGAGTTCAAGACGGAAAACGTATGAGTTTCTAAGTCGTAGGAAATCCAGCGTTCGAACTGACTATAAGTTAGAAATGCAAATGAATGACAACTGCGTTACTCACAGTCGAGAGGTGGTAGCCTAGATGAAGAATACGTTCAGTTCTAGACTTGATCGTAGACGCGAGCTCCAAGTACCGATCCTCCTCGTCATGTTCACGCATAAACCAGTTTTCCGGAAAATACCATTGGCTCCAGATTTGTCCACGCATCAAGTAGTCCTCCGGTAGAGGGAGATTATCGGCCCGATCTACCGGAAATACCGGACCAGGCATGAGCGGTTCAGGTCGTTCGGACTTCAGTAACGTATTGAGGAAGAGGACAATTTCGGCCCAGGGGGCTTGGTCAAGGAGGTGCGTGACGTATTTAATAGACGCAAAACTGGAAAAAAAAGAAAGGAGAACATGTACATGGGGAAGAACGTTCTTGTCGCCTATCCTCCGTAAAACCAACGAGAGTGTAGATAACAATAGCTGATAGGCTCGAGAGAAGGTAAAATCGCTTGATAGTGTGTCAAGCTTAGATGGAATTTCTGCCTCGGTGATGGAGGGAAGTGACGTATCCAGATCAACGGGAGATGGGGATCGACTGAGCTCATCATCAGACGTAGACGAAGATCTGCTTGAAGGGCGGTTCTGCTGGATTTGCTTGTCGTGAAGTTGGAGAACCAGTCGGAGAACAGAGTCGTCCGAACCGTAGTCAAAAAGCCCCGATATGTTAGTTACGGCAATGTACACTCCTTGCTCCTTCCATTTCGCCGTGACACGACCAATGTGGTCGTACAACTGATTTTGAAAATTTGATCGGGCCTCTTCGAATGTTTCTGGTAATAATTTCTCGAAGAGGACGCCGTGAGCTTGGATGAAACTCGTATCATTGGGCACGGCGTGCGAGTAGGACGCACTTGGGCGGCCAAGAATAGGATCCAACAGCGTCAAAATTGACTCTCGAGCGCTTGGAAATGGCTTGACGCAAGTCAGCGATCTGGCGTAGTAGTAGAGTTGCTGAAGGGCATTTGGCCGAGCGAGTATGGCCAAATGGTGGTATAGTCGGCCAACGGATGGATTCTTGTCAGCAGCCTTGCTGTACCATGACCTCGCAACACCAGCCCAGGTCTCACGGTCTCGAACATCCTCGTCTTCAATTGCCATGCGATAGCGACCCAAATCACCTAAACACTCAATCCATGTGTCTTCAAATGCAGGTACAGTTTCATACAAGAGTGCCATCATCTGGTAAGCTAGATAGATGAAGGAGAGCATATAGTCTATGCTCTCGGGGAGTCGGCGGCGCAGTAACTCAAGGAACGAATGGATGCCATGCTTCCACATCCGGGCCGGCATTGAGTACTTGGAAGCTAAGCGACGTAATGCAGGAGAGGCCGAAGGATGCTGAGATGCCAGGAAAAAGTCATGATGCTCGTGGAGGAGGGTTCTGTGAAGGGCAATGAGTGCCTGCCAATGATCGCTGCCAATCTTGGTATTGGGGTCTGTATCAGCAGCTTGAGCTCGGTCAACATGTATGCACTTGGTCTCCACCATGGTCAAGCCAGCATAGATGGACTTTACTTCCGAAGCCAGTTGCTCCTGGGAGATTGGGCGAGAATCTGGCTGGAGCAAAAGACTTGGATACCGCTTGTCAAAGCGCTGGATCTCAATCAGGCCTGGCTGGCGTTGCTGATTGGATGATAGCTGTGGTTTGGCAGTATAAGATTGGGGGGTAGAGCCTCGATGGAGTAGCTGATGATGGGGACTTGCTGGCTGTGAGGGTTGGAAGTGGCTTCGATTGACTTCCACGGACCACTCGCTCGACGGCTCTGGAGTTGATCGGAATGGGGAGGGACTACTTTTGGAGTTCTGCTTTGGGTCAAACAGGCGCGAGTCACTTGGTTTAGGGCGGGTACGCTCAGGCACTTTGGTGTGAGGCATGTCTCTCGAGAAGTCTGGGTCATAGATTTCTGTGGGGCCCTGAAGCTTCCCACGTCGAGCATGGAGATCCGACTCAGCAGGCCGCTTCTTGCCCAGGTAGGGCGAATGACGACCCTTGCCCGTCTCGAGAAGAGACAAGGTAGTGAGATCGAGGGTAGAGCCAGTGCCGGCGGTAGCCTCACTCGGCTGGTCGTCAGCCTTGCTGGAGGTGGGGGTCAGAACTCCAGGATTGACAAATGGGGCGTTCACGTGACATGGACGTGACTTACATTCTCAGCGCGTCGCTCCTGACCCGGGCGCGCGCCTGGCCGGTTTCCATGGGGTGTAGAATGGACGCATGTTCGACGGTTGCGTGGTCAAACAGCTGGTCGAGATTCTGGAAGATTCGGCCCTGATGGCTGCAATATGGACACGGGAGCGTGCCCGGCGGGGTTGCCTCAGCCGTCTTTGCCTGCGTCCGCAACGCGTTGACCCAGCGGGCCTGAAGGTCGACATTGCTCGCCATGGCGGAGGCAGGGCCCGCAGCAGCAGATTGGTATGAGGCCTAGATGGCGACGGCGAGTGTGGAGTCCTGGCAAACAACGGGCGTTGGTGGGCCTTTTCACCACCATTTGCCAAGCCTTGTGCGTCCCGATGTGGAAGTGTGGGAAGCCCTGCTGGGACCGGCCTAGCCTCCAGATCCGATTGGCCCGAAGTTAATCTACCAGAAAGTAGCGCACATGGAAGGGGGTGGGCAAGGACAGCTTGGGGGCGGCCTGGGGGCGACTTGGGGGCGGGCGGAGACGTGGGCAGCGGCGCGCACAAAGAGGGGTGCTGTGTCGGGCGTCGGCGCTGGACGGTGGTTGACAGGCGGACGGCGGGCCTCTCCAGACGCGCGCGGGTTCGTCGGAGATGAAGAAGAGCAGGGTGCGCAGACGCGGCGTGGAGATGCGGCAGCTGTGTAGGAGCGGCGGTGTGGTGTGGAGAGCCTCGAGCGGGCGCTGAGTGGCATTATACTTGGTGACAGAAGAGCCTCACTGCCCGCCATTTTGCGACCCGCAACAAGGCAACCGGTCCAAGCGTGCAATGCGCGGTGATGGGCGGCCTCAGCGCCGCCCGCCTCTGCACCCGCACGCCCTGGGATGCGCATGCCAGTCCCATCTCCGCCTACTATCAGGCAGCAAAGCCTTCGCCCGCCCGTCAGCTGCCCGTGGCCGTCGTGACTGACTTTATACAGTACAATGCAAAGCCGGCATGCATATGGCCCCCGCTTCGAAGAGCCGCATCTCGTTAGCAGCACCACCACCCAGCTGAAGCCGCCACATGCTGCCGCTTGCCTCCACCACCACTTCCACACGCCACACGCCACACGCCACACGCCGTGCCTTGTTTGCCTCGACCGCGGGTCCCACTGGCGCGACCAGTCTCTCCAGGGCGCTGGTCTTGCTCACCGGCCCCGTCTTTAAATTCTCACCCCTTCAGCTCCTTTTTGTTGGAGGCAACCACGCCTTAAACCACTGCCTCCCTAGCCTCCCTGTCGGAACGCTGGACTCCCTCCCCTCGAATGCTGCGTGGCCGTCGCCATGTCGTCGTCGTACCAAGCCCCCGAACTCACACCGATACTAAAGAGGCAGAGCCGGCAGCCTACGGATGCCATCCGTCTCAGACGCACAGCCGAGTGGTACGCGCCCTCCAGGCACCAACTTGTTTCAATCCGCAACTCTCCTCCGTCTCTCAACGGAAACTGACCTCCCTGCGGCTGAAAGAGCTCTAGTGCACGAGAAGCAGGTTAGGCAGCTCCACCCACTCGGGATCGAGACACAGACCACAATGTATTCGTCTCGGAATGAAGCACGACAGACGCCGGAACAGCGTGTCCCTTGTGCTACGCATGATTGACAAGTGTCCACCATCCATACCACCTACTCTGCAATCGAAAGCTACGGGAAGAGAGAAGAAAGTAGACGTCTGGCTTGAAGCAGGTCCAGCGTTTCTTGCCGTGACGCCTATTTGCTCATGACTCGCCCCTTCATCCTTCACCACACCTCCAACGTCCTTCGCCATCGAAAAACGAGGCATCGGCGAAACCGCTACGACTTATCAGCAGCCCTACAACAGGGCTATGTGTTGACCCTTCTCCACGTATGAAACAACTCCACGCATTCGAACTCCACATCTGTAGCTTGGGGGCCGTGTTCGTCATTGGGCTCGCAGACATGACACTGGAGTTGCCACGCTATTTTCTAGGTCCTTCACCTGTCAGGAGATGAAGCCACATGTCGAATGGAGAACCTCGGAATGAGTCCCCTATCATTCTCGACCATCAATTGGTAGCCTTCATTCCAGCCACGTCGGGCAGTTGTGAAACTACTAAACTATTGATTGTTTGTTGTTCACAGCCTCGCGAATGGTTCGCTCATTGCGCGCACATGAAATCCACGAAACGGTTCTAGTCATCACCACCAAGTCGACACAACTCCTAAACTCAAAAATCTTTCGAGTGTCGGGAACTATGTCACGAAACCAAGAACACAAATCGATGCAGTCCCCTACGTAGCACTTTGCTTCTCGTAGACGGGAACCAATATAGGTATGCATTGTTACCCAACCCATTTTTACCTTTCCATATTATGGCCTTGGGCTTTACACATTGATTGCTCTACATATAATCACATATTAGCAGCATCGTACATATCAACGCTAGCCACCGGCCCACAGCAACATCGCATAGCCTGGAAGGTAATTTCATCCAGTCAAGTATAACGAGCTCATTGGAATATATTGCAAAACGTGCATCTAACAACACACCAACAGTGATGAGCTCGATACTATTCATGTTGAGACCGACTCCAATACACTCTGATATGCCAATGTGTAGTTGGAGTGCTTAGTACTACGTGGGAATCAGACCAACAAAGAGAAGTCGCCCCCATACTGCGGTTCGAACTGAATCCGACTGCTCGGAAAGTGATAAAGTGGAGTAGTGTTCAGATGCGATTATATTGCTCTCCTGCAGACCACCGTTTCTGGTGCAAGTACGCCTCTCTACCACACGGACTCCATGCTCATGATGACATACATATTGACTACCGATGCATGCCTCAGGAAATCTCCTCTTCCCGTTCTCCATTAATCTACAAGTTCGATGTTGCCGAGCTGACCACCAAATTACCATAGGGCTGAAGGCTGAGGAATCCGAATCCTTCACATCTACCAAAAATCATTTGCCTTGCTCCCTGAATTCCACCGATCGACTCACAATAGCCTGTTCTTTCTGAGTAGAGACTCTCGGCTATATCGTCTTTTCGTTTCCGCTTATAGAAAGACACGTTACGTGGCACCACCTCAATTGCGATGCGACCATTCACATACAGGATGGCTTAAAAAGGCAAACAGGCAGACTTCTTTCATGCTCCGAACAAGCAATCTCTTATCGCAACTACATCCATGCACAACCTGGTAAACTTATTGACCTTAGATGCACCCACACAACTCCACAACAACCTAAAATGACCGAATAATTAGTGCAGTTGCCTGCTTTGCCTTCTTTGCTATAGCGCCTAAGACGCAAGGAATAAGAAAGTTCCGATGAACTTGAGACAGGAGTAAATTTCCGGCTTGAAGGCGGCCTCTTCATCTCAGACATGAATAGTTGATCGGTCACACTTGCATCGATGCTTACTGTTGTACGACCTTTGCCGCTGAGGCGCGGGTATGATAGTGGATACCTAAATGATAGAATGTGGGAAATTGCCTCTTCTGTGCCTTATTACGATTTACAATTCGGCATGGAGAGCATAGTTAGACATCAATCTACTTTACCTATCGCCGGATGCGGTTACGGTCCCTCCCCTCGGGTACATAGACTCTTTTGTGTCGCTATCCGATGCACTCTGTTGCAGAGGCTTGTTCTATAATCCACATAACCTGCAGTCTGGGTGCACGCCGAAGGACTAGGGAAGGATCCACTCTGATGGATTTAGCTCCTTCAGAATGAAGGCAACGAGATTTTATTTCAGGCAACAATGTCAACTACGCCACATAGACGACGTCAGCAAATCGTGCGGGATGCTGCTTGCTGCTTCCAGTGTGTCTACCGGTTATCTCTTCGCCCCGCATTTGACTCGCAACGCGGTTGGCCATGAAGGAGGGGTGCGCACAGTGGTAGACCTGTCGTCTGAGGTATGTGGTTGGCAATGTAATACGAAAGCGGGGCATGCGTGCTCTTTGCGTCGTAAAGGTTGCAAACTACATTCAAGGAGATGCAATGGATATCAGTATGTGCATGCTTCTCTCGTCGCACACGTATCCACGTTTGTTGTACACGTGGCGGTCAAATGAGTCTCGTAGTGGGGCAGGGCTGGGAATAGTAGGTTATCACGCCAAAGTGTGAAGATTTTTTGGAGCCCAAGATGTAGGGCGGAATACGGCAGTATTGCTAGCGAGAGAATAGGCTGATGGTGGGCTGGAGAAGAGGGCGTGCGGATGTGTAGAAGGAAGATGACCGGACGGGTTGCCCCCCCGAACGGTGAGCCGTAATGACGAGATCGATCGATTTTGTGGGGGCTGAAACAGGCCGTCAGTTGCGAGCAGTCAGTCCTCCCCTCTTGGGAGGATGTCCCGGAGGACTTTTTTCTGCGCCCACAAGGGCGGGCCTGAATGGTGCGAAGAATGCCACAACTGGAAGCCCGATCCAACGCATCACAGACACTGTACGGGACGCGATGTACGGAAGATGGATCATTTCTGTCCGTGGACTAGCGACTTTATTTCGGAAGCAACCTTCCATTTCTCGAAGTTTGTAGGCCTTTGGTATGTGCGAAGCCAGTCCTCCATTCGAGAAGAGGGATCTGAAGGACTTCAGCCTTATGACATGGTTTCCAAGTATTTCGACTAGGATGGTGAACTACATATGACCTATCCACGGCGATGCTCGGGCGCCCCCATCGATCACCATGGGCCTCACAATGACCTCGTGAAACGTAAAAGTCCTCTCTTATCCTGAAGAATGTCATCAGGGACTTCAGCCTCGTGCGTGAGATTTCTAAGATTTCGGAGTTAGGACTATGGGTTCCGTGACCATGAGCTCCGGCAATCAACCGTCTTCGTAGGAGCCCCCCATTCGTCACCTCGTACTTGTATCTCTGCGCCACCCTTGCTCATCTGACCCTTGGTGTGTAGAAAAGATACTCGACCACGGAAACGCGTTACAGAAAAGGGAAAACAGCAGAACGAGGTCTCTGATCTTGGCTTTTGCCTTTTTTCATCTTCTATGGAACCTAGCTGCTAGATACCGTCTAGTAAGCGTCATTTTCGACAAGGACGCATACGCTAGAAGAATTTGTGCAAGGTCGGTCGTTGTCGACCTTCACCGTATTTTGGTGAGAAATTGAAAATTGAAGGACGAGTGGCCGAGGAAGGGATGACTTTAATTTTTTTTTTTGGCCTGCTGGGGGTGGGACAAGCGAAAGTAAGGAGCAGAAGATGAATGGAGTAAGAAATAACGGAGTGGATGACGGAAGAGAAGATGTTTGTAAGAAGCCTGCATCTGGAATTTCGGTATGCTTGGGTCTCTTCACCGGTTCTCTTACCGCCAGTCTGGCTACCGAGTCTTACGGTGGGAAACTGTGGGGGGGCCGATTTCGGTACAACCAGATCCGTGATGTTCTTTCGGGAAGAAGCTGTCTGCCGGTGAACTGGCGGGGCCTTAGGTGTACCGCGTATGACCACCTGATTTCATCGCATCTGATCGTGTGTCTCACCCGTGGGAGCTCTTAGCCGGGCTCTCTCAGATGCCTCAGGCTCCAAGACTCCAAGGCTCCCAGGCTGCCTTGCATATGTAATCCGTTGGTTGGTGTGACCTGGAATCTTTCTTCGCGGCTGCGACTCTAAACAAAGTCGCTCGTCGCTCATTCCACGATAACAACATCAACAAGCAAGATGAGAGGCATGGCCGTCTGGAACGGAGGGTCGGGAATGGCTACACGTGATCAGCCAGCACATTGGGGACGGCAGCCAATTGCGCGCGCCGCCCTCGTTTCAAGATGAATCGTCAACGTCATCAGCAAATTCCAAGGAGCGACTTTCCAAGCCATCGCTGGATGCGATACGCCGCCTGTCAACGCGCAGTCAGGACTTGCGACTCTGTATCCTTGCCGGACGAAATACTCGCATTGCCAGATCTGTTGTTTGTAAGCTGAGGCGCGAAACTCCCGAGCCCGAGAGCTTGCGTGACGTGTGCCGGACAGCCCGCCGTCGCCGAGCGCAACTCCATCCACCACTTTTTGGCTTCTGGGTGCACTGGGAAGCTGATTGATCGCGTAGGGCTGAAGACATACCAGAAATGCATCCGAGATCCTTCAATTGAATCTATCCCACCCTACGCGACCACGAGTGCTCCTGCTCCTGCTTCTGCTCCTCCCGCCACACGGCCCGACCTGCGTTCGGCTGAGATAAGGCACTGCAATGGCAACCAACGATGCGGCCTTTGCAGGAGACGCGGATATAGACGAGCAAATGCGCTCACGTAGTTCGAGGTCCGCTTCTGCCCTACACACGCGGCACGCGCAATCTGGACGCTCGGGGCAAAGCTCGCCTGCGCTGGAATACAATGGCGAGGAGGAGCCGCTGCTGGGGAGCGCTGGTAGCAGTCGAGGAAGCGTAGGCAGTGGCAGTGGAAGTGAACCTCAAGAATGGTTTGGCACGGCAGAATTATCAGGCCTTCCCTGGTGGAAGAGGCCTTCGGTACGCATACATTCCTCGCGTATCGCTGCGTCGGATGCTGATATCGATGCACTAGATATTCTGGCTGCTCCCGCCTTTCCTCCTCTTCACCACGGCATACGGCGGCATCATCGTGCCGAAGATGAACCTGATCATCGATCTGATATGTCGAGATTACTTTGCCGACCAGGAGAACGATCCCTTGAGTGGCATCACGGACCCCGATCAGAGGTTTGACCAGTGTCAGAACCCAGACGTTTCGTCGCGTGCCTCGCTCTTTCTTCTCTACGCGAGCTTGTGCTCCGGCATCTTGTCCGCCATCACGAGTCCCAAGATTGGGGCTCTCTCTGATCGATACGGACGAAAGCTCTTGCTTGTCATAACAACAAGCGGCGTGCTCGTGGGCGAGATCTTGACGATTATAGCGGCCAAGTATCCCGAAGTCGTTTCTGTGAATTGGATCTTGGTCGGCTATGCCGCCGACGGTCTTTGTGGCAGCTTTATCGTCGGCATGGCGCTCGCCCATTCTTATGCCGCGGATTGTACGCCGCCACAGCGAAGAAACGTTGCCTTTGGCTACTTCCACGCTTGCCTCTTCACTGGGATAGCAATTGGACCCATCTTGTCAGGCTATCTCATAGAGGCCCGCGAGAAAGCCGTTGGAAGAAGCGAGGCGGTGCTTCTCGTCTTCTACATCGCACTGGCCTGCCACTGCATCTTCATTCTCTTCCTCCTCCTGGTCATCCCAGAATCCCTCTCCAAGACGCGTCAAGAAGCAGCGCGTGCAAGGTACAACGGAGAACTAGAATTGCTCGGGCCAGACTGGGACTGGATCAACCAACTCCGCTCCGTCAACCTCCTCGCGCCTCTCAAGATCCTCTGGCCCACAGGCCCCGGCTCTAGTTCTCCAGTACGCTGGAATCTCGTTCTCCTCGCTGCGACCGATACCATCATGTTCGGCGTAGCAATGGGCGCCATGAGCGTGGTGGTCATGTACATGCGCCTGCAATTCAACTGGAAGGAATTCGAGTCGTCGAAATTCGTCTCCATTGTTAATAGCTGCCGCGTCGTAAGCCTGCTCGTCGTTCTCCCCCTCATCACACGCCTAGTCCGCGGAAAAACAGGAACCAAGAAACAGAAGAACTCGGGCTCCGACCTCTTCGACTTGACCATCATCCGCATCTCCATCCTGTTCGACATGCTGGGCTATCTCGGGTACTCGCTTGTGCGAGACGGGAATCTGTTCATCATATCTGGTACCATCGCTTCGATTGGCGGCATGGGGTCGCCGACTCTGGGCTCTGCGCTCACGAAACATGTGCCTCCGGATCGTGTGGGTCAGTTGATGGGGGCTATGGGGCTGCTGCATGCTCTGTCTAGAGTTATTGGTCCGACGATTTTCAACGGGATTTATAGTGCAACTGTGAAGTCGTTTCGGCAGGCCGTGTTTGTGTGTCTGGCGGCGACGTTTGGATTTGCGTTTTTGTGTAGTTGGTTTGTGAGACCGCATGGTGAGTCTCCTTCTTTCCCCGTCTTTTCCCTTGATATGCTAAATGTATTTCAGTTTACCTCGAGGATCTGGAGCCAGATGGCTCGCCGTTGAACAGTGGCTCTGCCGATGATGAAGAAGAGGAGTGCCATTAATCGCACTTGGGAATTTCCTTCCTATGTTTGGTATAACTTGCTTTGTAGCGTCGCAATTGACATCGAATTTGGCTTCTGTTGCTTCACGAATTCCTAGCGTCTTCTGTTTTGAGCTCGTCGTCTATTTTTGTATTAGGGAGGTTCTTTCAGTAAGTGGTTGGCACATATATACGGTTACGGCATAGATGCATTGTAGGAAGCGTTCAGCTAGTATGACTCTGTACAGTTAGTCACGAATTATAGTAGAACTGGACGAGGAGAAGTCCGGGTACATATATATTTATACATCAACTGTATAAACCTTGCCCTTAGCAGGTAGCTCTAGAGATAACCTTAAACGATCTCACATGATAAAAGGACAACAATTCAGTTTAGCAAATGTCTGGACAACATTTTCTTCATCCCGAATTATATCAATGGGGCGCTTTACCTGTTCCTGGCGCATGAATGCTCGATCCAGGGTCGTTCGGCCCTACTAATATTCCGCGCAGCAGCGACGTCAGCTTCCACGTTGCCTCTTCAGACGCCAATTGGCCGCGACGCGATTGGATTCAAAAACCACAATTCGCGATTCCTCCCCGTCATTCCTGCACTGCACTTTCTTGGTCCTTTCCTTCGGCTCTCTCTCTCTCAATGCGCATTTCGTCTCGCGGGTAGCTTGAACTCTCTTCGCCCACCGGTGGGCATTTTATTTGGCTTCGGGGAAGAAGCAAGTTACGAGGCGCAACGCGAACATGGACATTTATCCCCGCGGCTACGATGGCTTCGACTCTTTCCCCAAGAAGGCGGTCGAGATGCCGCCGACGTATGTTCTTGTGATTGCACTGGGGTTTGTAGGCGTCGCGGCTTGCTTTTGGGTATGCCTATTTCCGTCTGTGTACATGTATACATTCATGCTACATATGTTGTATATTGTGTAGACATGTGATAGTACAGGAACTGACATGAAGAATGCAGATGTACATGGGCTTGCACCTCGTGGCGCCCGTGCCCCGTGACCCTCGCCGGTCCGAGAAGACATTCACGACCATCCTGCCCGACGGGACGCGCAGCGAGCCGCGAGACCTTCCCTGCTGGATCGACAAATGGAGCGCAGAGAAGGAAGTGGCGAAGCGGAAACAAGGGACCTCTTCTTCTACCCCGCTCCCCGACATCCCCATCGACGCGGCGGAGCTCTTCATATCCGTCGTGGTCCCCGCGTACAACGAGGAAGAGCGGCTGGGAGGCATGTTGGAGGAGGCCGTGGCGTATCTGCAGGAAAGATACGGAGATGCACATGCGGGCGCGGGGGGGAAATATACACGCGAGGAGAAGAGTACGGGGGGGAACGCCGGTTGGGAGATCCTCATCGTGTCCGACGGCTCGACAGACAAGACCGTCGACACGGCCCTCGCTTTTGCAAAAGAGCACCAGCTATCCCAACACCCGGTCCCCGTCCCGGGGCCCCGCACCCCGAAACCTACCACCTCGACACACATCCCGCATGGCTCCATTCGCGTGGTGGAGTTGGAGCAGAATCGGGGGAAGGGCGGCGCCGTCACGCACGGCATGCGGCATGTGCGCGGACAGTACGTAGTGTTTGCGGACGCGGACGGGGCGAGTCGGTTTTCGGATTTGGACAGCTTAGTCGAGGGGTGTCGATCTGTCGAGGATAAGAAAGGGAGGGGAGTTGCGATAGGGAGTCGAGCGCATTTGGTGGGCAGTGAAGCCGTGGTCAAGGTATGTGTCCCCCCACCCCCCATCTCCCATCCACCAACCCAACCCAACTCCATTCGTACTCCACCTCATCACCAAAGCTAACATGCATCCCAGCGTTCCAAACTCCGCAACTTCCTCATGCACTCGTTCCACCTGCTCCTCTACCTCCTCACCCCGCGCGCCACCGCCCGCATAAAAGACACGCAATGCGGCTTCAAGCTCTTCTCGCGCTCCACCCTGCCCTTCATAGTCCCCTACATGCACTCCGAGGGCTGGATCTTCGACGTCGAGATGCTGATGCTCGCCGAGAGCGCAAACATCAACATGGTCGAGGTCGCCATTGGCTGGAAGGAGGTCATGGGGAGCAAGCTCAACGTCATGTGGGATAGTTTGGGCATGGCCTGGGGGCTGGCCGTGTTGAGGCTGGCATGGGGGCTGGGCGTCTATAAGAAGGAATAATTAGCCATGTAAATATAGGTGGGAAGATGGAGGGAGGCACGCGTGAATGAACCAAAGACAATGATTAGAAATTTTTGGCGCTAGATGTGACCAGTGAACGCCCATGGCGCAAGAGGGCGAAGGAGTAAATGAAGGAGATGGGTGTAGCATTCACACACACACACACACACACACACACACACACACCATCACCCACTAAAACATTCCCATGCACCCATCTATAATTGAAACCTCGAACCCCAACCTAACCCAAGCCGAAACTCTAGGCAGCCCTAAGCAGACGATCCCCGGCCGTGTATCATAACAAAACCAAGACGCCGCCGCACAACGAAGCAAGATGAAATAGAGGGGCAATGAGGATACCACACGTTCGCCTCGAAAGACGGCACTATAAAAAGATAAAAGAGGCTTTGCCGAGGCGCACCAGACAAGACAAGACAATACCAGACCAGACCAGCAACCCCAGAATCGCCGACGCTATGCCCTCCAGAAAAATAAAGCACGTCCTACACAAGAAATGACCGTGTAATGGAGTTCCATGTCCGTCTGTCCCGATCGAACAATAACTAGACCAATTCTAATCTCAAAAGCCTCCGACAAACGCCAAAAGTCGCCGGGCAACTCAAACTGAGGCTTCTACTCCTTCAAGGCATTCGATTCGCTTCACATCGGGTGACACGACCAGGCTGAAAGTCGTAGTGGAACGAATACCTGGAGAGACAAGTTCAACGTCATTTCAATTTAAAATCAAGACTCGAGCAGATCGGCTCCATCATCAGACTCACTACCATAATCCGAGTTCTCATAGGCCTCTACGATCAACGTTAGTAACTGCTTAGGTACATAGTGAGGAAGGCAACTTACCCCCCGTTGAGATCGGCGTCCCCTCGTCCTGTGGCCAATGTCGCAGCCGGCTTTCAATATTCTGTTGGTAATAGTCGATGAGGATTTTGTCGTTATGGTGCTGATATTGAGCCATAACCGGATCCTCAGTGCTCGACAACGTGAACAAAATATGCACGAGCAGATGGTTTGTCGCAATCATTGGCTGCATGTAGGTACGCGACGTGCCGTTGATTTGCTCCTCCGCAATCTTTGCATTCATCTCCTTGACTAGAATTCGGATCGCTTTGTATTTGAGGCCTAGAGACTCTTCGTCGGCAAGATCGTCGGACTTGTGCTTCGCAAACAGCTCCTCGAGGTGTTTGTACGTGGCCTTTCGAACACCGTCGTCATCGTAAATAAGCAGTGGAATGGCGTACGCTTTCGATCTATAGAGAGTGTAATTGTAGAAGAAATCGAGATTTTTCTCGTCGAAGATAGCTTCGTTCTCGATCCTGAGCAGGCCGTTGAAAAACTCGATATGGGCCTCTCCACCGGTGTCCCGAAGCCCAGAAGCAGACTTGGCTACAGTGTCGATCACTTTGATGACATTGGTTGCGATGGGACATGCTTCACAATATGGCAGAGCCGCTCGGACGTAGGGGTCAGAGAATGGAGGGTTAAGCGCATGGACACCCTCAGATACTGTTGTCCAAAGATTTTCCTGAGTCCGTTGGTCCGGTGATTGGAGCATCCACTTGAGTACTTCACCAGGGTAAAAGACCTCCGTCTTTGTACAGTCAAACTGCTCAATCATCTTGTCCAAGACAGCATAAGCTCGGTTGTCATCGTGCCAAAGATTCAAACATTGCTGTTCTTTGATCGACAGCGGGAATTTCGAGATGGTCCGATCGTACTTCTCCAGTCGATCGCTGCCTTGAGATGTCGAGGGGACGAGTGGAAGTCGGATATCCATCTTGGAAAGTAGCGTGTACACAAGTTCAATGAGTCGATTGAAAATGTGTTTCTTTTTCTCAACCAGCCGCCAGATATCGGGCTCATTCACGCGGGATTGAGGATGAGCGTGCATAAGGAGGATCCTTAAGCAGAATTCCAAGAAGCCACAGTTCAAAATAACAGCAGTTTCAACGTGGCCCATATTGCTGATTTGACACAAAGTCAAGTAGAAATCGTCCCAGCCACGTGAACCAACTCCAGTCTCGTCGGCAACGTTGCGCAATCTACGCGCAATGTCCACCAAGATTCCCTCGACGGGAGCTACTGCGCCAGTCTCCATATCGACATCGACGTTCTCAACTCCATAGAGGGCGGGATCCTTGTCGCGAAGATATCGCAGGCTGTCAATTAAGAAAGCACGCACTTGAGATCGGACCTTCATATGAAGGCATCGTAAAAGTAGACCGACGAGCGCATAGCTGTGTGAGGCTAGCCACTTCAACACAACATAGCAACAATTGGGGCAGGTCAATGCCGTCTTTCGAATCTGGAGCAAAGTCTCGTCAAAGTTTTCGACCGTCCTCAAGCGGCAAATGGTTTGACAGAGGTGCTGCAATACGATATGAAGAGCCTGAGTTTCCTGTTGGTGGTCTTCCGAGCATGTTCCGTGATTCACCGTTCTTAAGGTAGTCAAAATTTGACGGACGAACTTGGAATGATTTGGATCGTAGAGACTGTACTCCCTAACGAAGCTTTCATTGTCTGCAGTAATCTCTGCGTCGAGGCTCGAAGGTACGGGAACTTTTGGAGCCCCACAATGCGGGGAGCTAATGTACTCGCAGTGGTCCTTTTCTATGGCGGCACGGCGCTGGTAGAAGAGCATGTATGCGCTAAATTGCTTTTGCTGTCGTGGGAATTGCTCGTCATAAAGTCCTCCGAAGGCATGGTAAGGGATTGATAGGTGGTCGAAATTATCTACGTCGCGATCGTTGAACTCAACCCAATTTGTCATGCTCCCGGATGGACAGGGCCGCTCACGGATGTAAGAGTAATAGTGTCCGTTCTCTGAAGTGCCTTGATGAACGAGAACACCGACGAGTTCGAAGATGTCCTCCTGGAGTGGTTTAGAGGGATCGCTAAGGTGATCGACATTATAAGGGCTGACATCGATAAAGGTGGGGAATTCGAAGTGGTCGTTAATCTTGGCTCTCCTCATATCAACTAGGTCGAAGTCAAATCGTTTGAGGTGGAAAATGAGGTTATCAGGGACATCTTTCAAGCAAGTCCTAAGAGGGTTAGTTTGACATCGCCACTAGGCATCGAATCCACGTACCTCTTGACCGCGTCAACAAATTTTCCACCGCAAGATTCGCACTTGTATTTGTTGTCACCTTCCATGACATCGCCTTCTACAAAAGCCTGGAGGCTCTCCTGAAGACTAGACTTGCCTTGGACGTCGCACTGAACAACGAAGAAGCTCTCGACTCTCTCCGATACATGCTCGCATTCCTTTGATTTGATTTGATTGACCGTTTGTCCACCATAAAATGATCGGAACCGTTGCTTAATCTCAGGCGAGAGCATTTGACCCTCCCACTGATCGAACAGCAAGTTGTAGAATTCATCAGCGTCCATCTGAATATTGATATCGATTGGGGCACTATCAAGGCCTTTTACGCAGGAGGCAAATTCCCGAGGATCGGTTGCTTTGCGGTACGTGTTCTGCATTTGTGCGAAAAGCCGCTGCGTTTCCGATAGAAGGCGTTGTGATGCACCCGCATCTGCAACGTTGAGTCCGAGCATGAACTTTCGAAAGTTCACGTTCATGAAGAGCTGCGTAATAAGAGAGTTCATGTAGCAGATAGCACGTGGGTTCAGTAAACCAACATACCCTGTGGAAGATCGTATTTCGTTTGAGCGATCGACGGAATACGACTTCGAAGACAAATCTTCTTCTTCCTCCGTCAAGCTTTCAGTCAGTCCAAGGAGCATTTCGTAGCTGTTTCGATCTTCAGCAAGCGCAAGCATAAGATCGTACAACTCCTTCCTGGTCTTGGTCTCAAGAACTGGAAGTCCAACATGCTGCGGCGTCTCCTCATCTATTTCAGCCACCTTTGGGACGAAGAGGAACTTGTGAAAGATTTGTTCCATGAGCGATCCAACGTTCAGCGGCTTCTTGAACGATTTCAACGACGGAATGCAACAAAGAAGTAGCTTCGTAAATCCTAAAACGACAAAATCAGTTTCATCTCGTCCGACAAATTCTTCGTGCGTGTAGTTCAAAAGCAAGTCACTCCAGATCATTAACGACGACCGGAGAGATTCTTCGTCCCTGCTATTTTCGTCGTGACTTCGGAACACTTGTTCCGCTATGTCGAATAGCTGTTCGGATTGACTTGGCAACTGAACGGCCTCCGGTAAGATCGCAGATATAATTTTCCAAAAGCATGAGGCCGTCTCCCCTTTGGTGAATGGTGATGTAGAAGGAAGATCTCCTCCACACACAGATGCAATGGATTGCACAATTTGCTCTCGGAGAGTTTTCCGTGGATCGGTAAGGAGCAAAGTTTGGTGCAAGGTAGTCACATCGGCCTTGCTTATGAAAGCTTCCCATATGCACCGAGAGTGAAGAGAAGCCTCCAGGATGGTAGCATAAGCGGAGCACGCAACCCCAGAGAAGTCCGTGTCAGTCTTGAGAGTTACGGTCAAGATCGTCGTCAGGCGGTCGACAAGCAAGCGCTCATCAGAGAAGTAACGGGATGATAACTCCTGAGAAGGGCGTTCTGCTTCACATTAGGCGTTGGTTACTAGATTTACTCGTCGGAAGGGATGAGCGTACCTTTCAGGAACTCAAGAAATACAACCACAAGCACAGATGCCAGAGAGATTTCGTGACGACCAGAAAGAGAATCGCTGATCAAAGCTGGATTCAGGTGGGCTTTGTCCAAGAGTTGCACGGCATTTGCGAGGAAAGACTCTTCCAGGTTACTCTGAAGTTCCGTGAGCAAAGATTTGTCAATAAAGAAATGCATTTGTACATACTTTCCTCAGTTGCTCTCTCAACTTGTACTGAAGAGCGAAGGCCGCATACTTGGCCTGGAAACCCTTTCCTGGAGGGAAGATGTCATCTGCTTCTGCGGTCCCGGATGTGACGGATTGGGCGATTCGTTCGCGGAACGGAAACAAACTCAAGAACTCAAACAGCTAGTACAGGTTAGCAATAGTAATGTAATTAGTGTTAAAGGAAAACTCGCCACTTGACTGATGTAATCATCAGAGTCCATACATGCGAAAAGTTCCTCGAAATGCTTTAGAACAGCGGATTCGAAGACTGAACAACTGGTATTCGCACGAGCGACTGGCTCAGATATTCCACTGCCTGGAGCCTTTTGTACCAATAGGAGGCCTCCAAAGTCGAGATCTACGACTTTCTTGAGTCCACTGTCTAGGAGATTGAGCCTCTGGCCTTTAGCGAAGACGTTGATCCTCGTAAATCCGGTTGCATGGCAAAGTCGCGTATAAAGATCCTGGAGCGTGTGTTCTGGGTCCACAAAAACTGATTGCTTTTCATTGGTTGTGGGAGACTGATACTTGATCTCAATAGTGCCCGAGAATGGGAGTTCTGGACTTGATTCTTCGACCTTGGAGTCTGATCTTCGAGCGCGATTGAATTCGGGCTTAGTTCGGATAGATAGAAGTAAAAGCTTCTGGAATAGTAACGTTCTGCCGAAACGGAGCTCATTTTGTTGTTGTGCATGTTCCGAGACGGTGATGTCCATGCTATTAGTAGTATCAGGCGTAGATGTTGTTTCGAGAGGTTTGCCCCTAATGCTCTGATACGCAGCTAAGAGTTCCCGCGTACATTGCTCCACAAGAGCGATGTGAGCCTCTTCAACCTCTTCTAGAGTGACTCCTTGCTCAATGTCTATCTCGACATAACGCGTGGCGAGTAATCTCGCGGAACGATCCTCGATAGTGCCTTGTGGGGCGTTCAAAACCATGGGCCACAGCAGATCGGCACCACGAATCTGCAACACTTCTTTTTCACCCTCCTCCGTGGTAACAAGTCGCTTAGTTGTTGGGAACCGGTAACTAGCAACGAAGTCGTAAACGCCGCCTGTGTAGAATTCGGGTTCTAGATTCGGTACATAGTTCAAGATGAGCTGCTTGTAGAACTCATTTTCAGGCTTATGTCTGATAGCTTCAGAAAATTTCGACCATGCCATATCCCGAATGTGGTTGTTGAGTGCGAATTTGCCAACAAGATGGTCCCAAAGATCCTGATATAAGTCGACTGGAATGGCCTCCGGGGTTCGATACACGAGAACGCAGAGCATTTCCAATCGATATTGTAGAGCGATGATTTGAGTCGTATGAAAGAGGCGTTGACTCTCCGCCTTGACAAAAGCACAAAGCTCCTCGACGATGTGACGACCCACTTGCAAGTTCTGTTTAAAGAAGGTGGAATCCATAAAAGTCGAGGTTGAGCATAGCAAGTAGATGGCACGCACGCTGCCCGTCGCTTTTGGCGACCTATTAGCAATGTAGGCCGTGCACTCACCGTAAATTTGACGGCGTTCTTCCATGCTGATGACTGATGACACTAAGCGTAGCTGATCACAAGCTTCGTTGTGCAGAGTGCTTGTCAACTTGGTGGAGTCCCTGCTGGGAGACGTATCTTGAATGACCCGAATGCAAACGTTCCAGGGCCGTGATTTATGATCTACAGTGCTCCAATCCAGATATTTCACCTGGACCTTTGGAGTTAGGTCTCGGAAAAAGCGGAAGATGTCAAGAGTGTATGTCTCAATAGGGAGATCGTAGAGCTTGCTGCAGATGTAAAGCTGCTCATCCGTTCTCATGAGACCAGAGATGCTCTTGAGCATGTTTATTGTTGCTGAAACCACTCGCGGATCCGGACTATGGGACACGGTTTTCCATATCGCATCAGTTTGGCTCTCGGAATAGCGATGAGTGACAACGAGGAAGCCAACAACGTTGCCGCTACGAGAGATGATCTGAGGATGAGAATCAACACTCATGATATAGTCGACTACTTCTTCATTGAGTAAGAAATCGGCGAGGTACTGCATGACTGGGTGATTTATCTGGTGTTCGGTAACATTGTATTCCCGCCAGATTTCGATGAGTGCGCTGTCCATGATGCCAATACTTGTGACACGCAACTCCATTCGGCCCTTCACGACGTACTTCCTAAGAAGCTTGAATTTCCATGCATTCATCGCGAGCGCTGGGTAGTGCGCCGGGTCTGAGCGCAAGAAATCGTTCCGAGCTATGGTTTCAGCATCTTGGGGCGTACTCGTAGGAGAATCTGGATCTCTGTAATCCATGAACTCTTTGGCTAACTCGCAAGCAATTTCCTCATCCCACTGGCATAGAGAGAAAACGAGGTCTGCGAAAAAAGCTAGCAAATCTTTGGTGACACCAACATCGGAAACCTTGCTTGGCGCTTGGAGATCCACAGTGTACGTCCGGAAATACTGCAAAGCATCGCGGTAATATTGCAAGCGGTCAATGAGGCTCTCCTGGTCGGGAAGATCGAGGAGCGACCAACCCAACTGATTTAATATTTGCGTTACCCATGACGCGATCCAATTCTGAGCGCCTGGTATCACCTTGCCACATGCCGCGTCAGCGAACTCAAGGAGGTTTTGAACGCCATGGGCCTCGATGAAGTCCCGCGTCAATCGATGCACCATTTTCCGCGTATCGGTTCCGTAGTCCTTATTCAGTAAATGGAAAATGGGTGCCTTTTCATGCCGGAGAATGGTAAGAATATGCCTCAAGTGTTTGCTGCTGACCACGGGCAGGTCGTAGGAGCCTTCCTGGGTAGACCTTGATAGTATTTCCGCATCTACGCGGAGAAAGCGGGCGCATACTCCCAAGTAGCTCTTTAGGAAGTCGTAGAAGATCTCATCCTCGGATTGGCCGTCGTCAACGAATTGATCACCGAACGGGTATCTGTTCGTGTCATTATCCTGGTCTCTATTCACTAGAGAGTTCATCCAATTGTACCTCCGAATGAGAACCTTGTTCGCCAGGAGAGCGAACTCGTCCCAGAAGAGATGCTTGTCAAGGAAGTAGCCCTTCCATTGTGCCGGCCGATTGGGGAAATTATCGAGCCAGAGGGCGACTTGGGGAAGAACAGTTCCGTCGAGGTTACCCGCTGTGAAGGAAGTGGTTAGCATCCATAGTACGAGTGATGATCAGAGCGCAACATACCTCCTTGGAAATGTTGTACAATGCTGCGGAGGGCGCTCATGTAGTTACCATGATGCCCGGCAGCAAAGGGAAACTGGCCAAAGTACTCCTCTTCGTCGTATTCGACCTGGATGTACTCGGAGCCCGATCCTGGATAGTCGCCCATGGCGTCCTCGGCGTCGTCGTCGTCCACGGCGATAACAGGCGGGCTGTCGGCGGGCGCGTCCTCGTCCTCGTCCGCGGCGAGGTCGCTCTCGGTGTTGTCCAGAATGGTGGCAGGTGCGTCGTTGTCTGCGAGGGCAGACGCAGAGACAGCGGTGGTGTCGTCGGCGCCGTCAACGGGCTGCGAGGACGTCGGGGGCTGCGAGCGAATCGTCATCTCAACGGGCTGCTCGGCGGCGGGTGCAATTGTGTCGGCGGTGGGGACGGCGGCGGGCTCG
>MU002033.1:0-48926 GCA_010093585.1 Melanomma pulvis-pyrius CBS 109.77
ACAGCCCGGCAGAAATTATGGCCAATGAGCGACTTGGGGATCGACGACCGGTGAGACGGATATTGACCTTCTATTTCGAGTACGATATTTCTTGCTGTCGATCTAATTAACGAGGTACTGGATTTTGTAATGGATAGTGTTCGTTGAGAGAAGAAGCGTGATACAACAACGTAAACGATGTTCGACTGTCTCGCCTCACGCTACATCCTTTTCGACGCAGGCCCGCGCGCATTAAACTACGTCGTCGCATTGTACCTTCATTCTGGTTGCCGCTATGACGCTAATATCTAAGCATAGTGTTTGCGTACAATACTATTTACTAGGATAATTATAGATCTACACACTTGAGATCGAGGCTGAGACCTTCTTGCAGAATATTACTGGAAAGGGGTACACTCTCACGTCAGCCGTGCGATAGCTGCGAATGCATCTAAAGGCAGAGCACGCGCTCCTTTGGCTCTTCCTGCTTGTCCTCAGTTGTTCTGCCATTGTCTGCTCACATTATTTTAATGATCGCTCCTTTCGAAGCGAGTTAGCTCAATTTGACAACCTAGCCTATTTCAACAAGCTACAACGTAATTACATTCGTTGTCTGGGCTTGTACGCTACACACTTGACGGATCTTTGACAACTTTTGGCATCTCTGGTCTCGGAGCACACATTAAAAGTACGAGAACAAACTTAAACCTCGTGCCTTGCCCACCGACTCGGGTTTACAAGAAATATGCCAACTCTTGTTTCTGTCTCTGCTGAAGTGGCAAGGGGCGTTTATATCTACGTTGAGCACGATGACGGGCGAAAATCCTTTTCCTGATTTAAAAAGATTTCCTTCCAATGGAGAAAATGTCGACATCAGATGCTACCGCGCATGCTAGAATCATTACTTTAGAATATACAGTGTCGGATCACGTAGTATATATGGACCTCCGGTTCTTGAGGTTCCAACTAATTGGACTGATTTCCGCGAAATATCCGGCAAGACTCTCTGTGAGAGAAACTACTTTGCAAGGTACTTTCAGAGGTGTTACATATCGCAATGTGGGAGGGCTGGAAGCAGTAATGTTGATACTTCCAGACGACTTCACTGGGGATGATAGTTTAAGAGTATGGGCTTGGATCAGTGCGTATATGGACGTATACAATTCAGATCTGATGAAACTTATTCTCTCATCTGAGGAGCAAAGAGATTATGACTTCCTGGGAGAGTTTTCTGCTAGGGCTTACTGCTGCTTGCTCGATAGCCCTAGATCAAGTTTTCATGCCTGACCTGAAGGATGATAAGCTGATCCATTTGAAAGGCATAGACTCGGCCGAAGGACGATTTCCGGTTTCACTATCCACAAGAATGATGTTGATGCCGATGTGGACGTTTCCCAACCTCCTTTAGCACTGGTATTACACGCTATATCTGAGAAACGATGAGGACAAGATCCAAGAACCGCGATCGCTTATGGACTTGCGTAAGAATATAATCGCTACCTATCTGTTCGCTTTCGTAGCTTACGCGCATTTACTGTCAATTAGATCACAGGCCTATATTGTGGAGGGAGCATAGCTTCTAGCATTCTGTTTGAATCCTTTCCTGCTAGGGTTATAGATCCTGCATAACATGATCGATGCAGAATTGCTTATACTGGCAGGCGAGCCGTTCGACTGGCTCTATCTCTTCGCCGGCATAATTGGCCTATCTTCTACCAAGACGCTGCAGGTAGTAGAGAATTCTTTCGAGCACGACTCCTGGAGATAGAGGTTATTGAATTCACAACCACAAGGACTTTAAGAGACAGCAAGTGGTGGCTAAGGCTCGTAGGCATCGCTGTAAATCTTGGACTCCTCCTTCTCTCTGTAATCCCGTACTTTCTCTGCCTAACCTACAAATTCTATAGCGCAACTTATTGCGCGGCTACTGGTATCGATCATCGCGTCGGCTAGGTTGCTATGTCGGCCTTGGTCTCTACTCTTGCTACGCTCGCCATACATCTTATTGGCAGAGAATGGACGCCCCGTCCCTACGCGCCGCCAAATCGCAATACCGAGCGTTGGCAGACCCGCATGGCCCTTGCAATGACTACGGCAACAATGCTACTCGAATTTCTCCTCAGCCTTACGGACCGTGTTACCGCTACCCGGATCTTATTCACCTGTGTCTTGCGAGGCAGAGAACATTTCCTGCTTGCGTCATTAATTACATTGGTGCTTGGAATTCCATCTGCGTGGGGCCCGCTTTCACGGATGTATTCTAATCCGAACAGATGGTTTCACAAGGCAACACCTTTGATTTTTATCAGCATTGCTTCGGGGTACACAATCTTAGTCTTCCTATTGCAGATCTTTATGGACATGGAGGAGTGTGCTGATCTAGCTCTGGATTTCATGCTTCCTTGGAATAACGCAGGTACCGAACCCGAGATGGGCACAGTGGTGGGGGCTCTTTGTGCTCTGACGAGATTTGTTTCCATTAAAGATTGTAGTTTATTATACCTTCTAGATCCATATCAGTTCCAGCAAATGCATTACTTAATAATCTCTTTTCATTGTCTTCCTATGCTCAGTGCCAGGATGTATAATATCTTCAAAGAACGCATTCTCTACAAATCTTACCGAGTGACTTCAGATCGAGTCCGAAAAGGACAGTTAAGAACGAAAAAAAGCTAGAGACGGATGAAAGGAAACAAAACGACTCCAACTACTGACACCTCCTTCTTCACACTTCCAGGCTATTACATTGTAGCCCGAGATGAAAAGTCGATCATTCTACGATATGCCGATAAAGCCAACTATATAGACCAAGTTAAGAAACGTAAAAGAGAGGAAATAAGAGGACTAATAATATCACTAATCGAGCCAATTCCGTCCCATCTTCCCCGTAAGTGGAATAAATCCTTTTAAGTATAAGATATCAAGAGTTGATTGCCTCCGTGCAAAAACTAGGAAGCTTTCGGTTTTCATATAACTCGACTTCATGATAGCGTGAATATGAAGTCCTGCTGGATCGACGCGGGCTTACGCCGTTATTCCCGTTGCCTCCAATTATACTGTTATACCCCTCTCTTCCCATCGTCAAAGTTTTAGAGAATCCGATGTTAGTGAGGCTAGTCTTCGTTAGCGACGAGCGCACATGCCGCCCGGTTGAAGAGGAGAGCAATACAGTAATGGGGCGGGGGCCGTCAAGTCTTTTATATCGATTTGGTAAGTACGTTCTTCTTGCAACTGGTCTTGGAGTTCTTTCGGTGTCTGCAAACAGTAGCCAGTAGTAACGAGGCGTTCTTTATGCACACAAGACTACTAAACATCTGTAATATTATATACACGGCATAACCGCAGGCATCACTGCTGTGCCATCAGCGGGAGACATCATGCTCCTACGGCCTATCCCGCACACTGCTCCGCCTCCAGTCGTTCAACGGCGACCGGGGGTTTCCATATTGGTACGGCTACAGACGGTACACAAGAGTCACAGGGTAGTGTATAGCTGAACCTAACTCAAATTATTACTTTTGGCAATCTCTACACTAGTACCGTTTGCCTGAAGAGTGTATGTCCTGCAAGTACTCGCAATGCAAAGATCACCTGAAGTTGGGAAATAGGCACAGAATGCCTCAAGATTATTGTTAGACAGCAGCCAAGTTGTGGCAATCCCTTGAGTTTCGGAGACAGACTGACATGTGTCGCCAGCTTTGATACTGTAAATTTTTTCAGTACAGTCATTTGGTGCAGTATTCGTCGGGCTCGCTCTTTCATAAGGTTAGAATTAGATTCGGATGGTTTCCAGTGTAATTACATACCCAGGGAAGGGAGTGATTGAGCTTGCTAACGGGAAGCTAGTCCAGTGCTTCCAACCAAACGCATACTGAATCGCAAAGGTCCTTTTGTCTACAAATCGTCTCACTTTTAGGGTGCGTTTGTACTTAAGGGTAGACCTAATAGAGACTCTCGTTACGCACACAATTTAATTAAAATTTCAACTTTGTTTATTTAATGCGCTTACAAATTAAACAAAGTTGTAAAGCAAAAGCTCCCATTTACTGCCAAGAGCGCTAAAGTATAAGAGTTTGAAAATAGGTAGCTAGAAGGCAGGTAATATAGGCACGTAATGCGTTACGTAACCCTTTGGCAAGCTGCAAGACGCACCTTGTATAAATCTTGCCCTTTTACACAGTAAACAAATTGTCTAGCAAGTCCACTACGTTTGTGCGTCTTACGTGACTGAAACCTCCACGAATTGTTCACAAGTAGTGCGTTCAGTTGGAAGCCGTAAGCCGAACAAATTTCTGTCAAAAAGCTATAGTTCGATTAAAGCGCATTGCTACCATTTATAGTACCCTATGCATTATGCTGCAAAATGTGGACAACACCTTGGTGCCTCTCTTGGATAGGGATTCATTGTGGGATACTCAAGCCTTACGAACTGAAATTTGACCTGCCACCGGGACTTCCCAAGTCAAATGCTGTACCGCGCAAGAATGAAGGGATAGTCGTGGAAGACATCCGTGGAGGAGAAGAAGAGTTCTCCATCGAGAAGAATAGTTTCGTGATTATGAATCTAGATGCCCATGTTACAGTTCAAGATTTTGTGAGATGTGACGGTGAAGAACCGGCAAAGCAATATTCCAAGCCCCTTGCGGAATCATTAAAGTCATTTCTTCGTGCTTATCGAATTCAAACCATTGGTTTTAAGGTAACGTAACTCCTCTTTGATACACTACTTTTGTATCTAACTTAGTCTCGCGACCGGTTCGTAAAAGCCATCCCGACTTTCATATCTCCAAAAGGGAGAAATATAAATTTTCGCAGCCCGCCACTCTTCTTCATGTTGGTACGGTCAAAGGCACCTAGAATTGGGCGGGTATCTACTAAAAATTATTGGAGATACAACGCCTATGACAAAGACAGAGCTCGTCTCTCGGTTCAACCCAGAGTCACCCGAGTTGCTCCATCAGGTGAATCCACACTAAGCTATAATCCCGAGTCCACTCTCTCACATTGGAAAGTGTCTGGAAATTTCTCACCGGCCCTGTACGTAGCTTTCCACTCGCTGTTTGCGACGTCGCGACAGTCAACGCCGAAGAAGATTTGCAAGCCCGTGACACTATCTTCCCTGATGGAGCACTTGAAACATTCCAAGTTCACCCTTCACCCACTCAAAAATCTTACTACTTGTCGCAGCAGCAGACGAATGAAGCTACGGTCATGCTGCATTCAGAATCTACGGGCTTGACTGGTAAGCCAGAGACCAACTTCCCGAGTGACTAACATTATTCACAACATGCGAAAGGGGTTCTGCACACCGCTCTTCCTAACACACGTGCAGCAGACGCCACAGAAGGACGAGAGAGTGTTGAGGTTCGAGCTTTCATGTATTATAAGGACCGGGAGGATGAACCATAAGAATGAAGCCACCGAATACATATACCAGGTTGAGCTTATTCACAAGTAATGGTATACCTATAGCTGAAGGGCACTGTAAGAAGCAGAAAAAAATCAATTTATACTGATGACGACATCATCTTTCTCGGCATTTTGCCTCTTTTAGACCCAGAGGCATCCTACACAGCGAATGCTTCTGATATACTCCCTTATTTCTCGCCCTCAGCAGTGTCGTACCAAAGGCCCTTAGCCTTCGGGCTCGGAACTTTCTTCTTCCACTTGCCTCAAGCGCCCTGGCCACCTAGGATGATTGTTTCACCCTTTCAATCCCATCACTGTCGAGAATGGCTTTGATGTCTTTCTTATGGCCTTGAAGCTCCGCCAGCATGGGCTTCCACAGCTATTCTTGTTGATTGTTCGAAGGCACTGTCTGGGGAGTCGACTTCTTATACATATCCATTGGCGCGAATGTTCACTAGATGAGATCACCTATCATGACCTACTCCGGAAGACGAACAAAGTCAATATGAGATGGATGGAACGGCGGTATTGTTGCTGGTGAAAGCTCTTTTGAAGCGTGCGTGCACACCCAGCAAAGTTCGGACAAGAGCTTATGCTAAGGTAAGCAGGAACGCCTGCAACAAAAAACGGTTAATCTCTTAGAGAAGGATGCCTAGCATGATCGTTAATTATCAGTATAAATTACTTCCAGGTATTGTCAGTAATGTTTACCAAGAGTACAGTTAACCTCGACCTCTCTCTCTCTCTTTCACCCTTACAACGAGACTTTAGTATAGTCTGCCTCCGTAAGCTTAGGGAGTAAACCTAGCTGTTCAGTCTAAATTGCACTTCAAGAGTGTGTAATCACAGAGGAGGTGTAAACGCATCTACCGAAATCCTTAGGCTTTAAGGTAATCGACATTGTTAAGATCAGGTGTTGTTTCTTTACACTAGGGGCTAGGGTAATACTACACATAAAGCAATGTGCATGTGTTAAAAGCCAAAGTAGTTTAGAGTGAGGGGAATGCATATCCGGGCGGGAGCGTAAAGTAATTCCGCTGGCTGCGTGGCAAGGGAAGGACGAATCAGGCCAATTGTTGTGTCTCTTGCAAGAAGGGAAGCACACTCCTTATTTGCCGGTGACTTATTTCACGCGTATATCTAAGATATACAATAAAGGCGACAACATAGCCCGAGGAGCCGCTCAAATGTAACGAATGATGGCGCAACATCACAGTACTGAGTGGGCTCAATACACAGAACGAGGTTGAAATTAGTGAAGGTTCATATACTGGTTGGTTGTTAACTTCTTTTTTGCCTCTCGCCTACACTTTTTCACCTATTAGAGACTTGTATCATCACCATGTAGTGTCCTTGCAAGCCTATTATTCTAAATCGTGGGAGAGATTAATGATATAAGTATCTCTAAATCGCCTTACTCGAGGTAAATACTCTTGCTGATATTGCACAGCTCTCCGGATCGCCCCTCTCAATTGATTTTAAATTTAATGCATGTTCGCCTCGCCTTGTGGAGAGCGAACTATGGAAATTGTACCTAGACCGAGATATGTCTTTCGGGGTTATGACATGCTTCTCGGAAGCAGAAGAAGTACTGGTGGCGGAAATTTGTAACGCGCTAATATTCTGATATTATAGGTGGTCACTGCTTCCAAAATGACTACCTATGCCCGAGGACCGGACAATGCAAATGTTGATAGATGTTGCAGGAGGAAGAGGTGTCAGCAATGTTATAAGTGTAGGACTATGGTAGAGTTACTTGTTGAATGTTACCATGTGCTGTAAGCCTTCCCAACGGTTGAGAACAATTTTCGAGCAGCTAAAGGGCCCGTAGCTGTCGACGTTGTAGCGATTTCTGTTACCTATGCGCAAAGCCGTGCAGATGTACCCAGTGGGACGAAGGGCGTCTGCTTCTCAACATTCAAGCTATGGATGCCCCGGCCAACCGAATTGAAATGCTAGAAGATGAAGAAGTCCCCGAAGCAGACCCTGCAGTTCATATCTTGAATGACTTTAATTTTCGAATGGTAACGGTTGCCGGTGGGTTTGCTATCAATAACGACGGGATAGAGCCGAGCGATGAAGGTGGTTCTAGCATTGGTCATCAGTGGCAATTAGTTGATGGTGAGCACGTTGAGCTTGAGTTGTGTGGAATTTGCCATCAACGGCTTACATTTGTCAATAACTGCACAGTGTGCAGGATATATGTCTGCAATTGCTGCCTTGAAGGCCGTCTTAGATAGTGATACAGTTGATGTAGATTCTAAGATATAATCATGTTAGGTACTAAAGCAAATAATATACCTGTTCTGTACTATAGTGAAGCAAATGCGATGCCGTTATGTTTTCTTGAGCAGGAAACTCTCTAGATAGCTTGCTTCTAGATAACGAACGGTAGAGCCTACGCACTTGGGGAACTGTTCCAATCTGAAGGAATTGAGACGGCAGTCACGCTTACTCTGTCCCGAGACTCTGTAACGCTATAGTCAATAAACAAAAAGGAACATCTCGCCACATAGTGGCCCCTCCTTGTGCGACGGCCATTTAATAGTAAATGTAGATAAGTATAATATTTTAAGTGAGTTCTTGATCTAAAGAGCTGTAAAGCGTTGCTATACACACACATATAAATTACATAAAAGTTTAATTGGAAGGAAAAGTTTTAACAAGACCTCAAAACATTGGAACTTTATTAGAGGATGAGGGAGCTCTATAAAGACGTTCTCGGATATGGTGCGCGGACAAAAGAACGGAAGGAAATAAGTTCGTAGAGACACTTGACTTACTCAGCCCTTCCTCGAAACACCATCCACGACAACGATATGCGATGTCATGAAAGTTGTGAAAAAACCGGGAGACTATGTAAAATGATAGAAGAATATCCGTCGGGTCGTCCGCTTAAGTGATCCCTGTGCCTCAAATGCTAGTTATCGCCACAAAGGCGGTGCTATTGTCACCAACGTCGACGCCATCGACATCAAAAATGTCGACTGGGATGCAATTTATTGATGTCTTGTACGAGCACTCTGTCCTCATCCCAGAAAGACCAATCTCAGGCCACTTTACAGGTCCAGTATAAGCTCATCTAACGTTTTGAACTACTTTACTCTATCTGCGGTCACAGAACTATGGTTGCTACAAAAGGCTGTGGGGCACAGGTCGTTGGAGAAGGGTTTGTCCCATATGATGTGGAGCCATAAAATCTCGCATCCAAGCACACACACAATAGAATATGACAAAACAGTTGACAGATGATCTTTGATAAATGTGTCTCTACCCTGTCATATTGAGCTATGATAGAAATCAGAGACCACCTGAATCAAAGCCAATCCACAGGGCAACGCAATGCTTCCTTCAGTCAGTTCGCCCTCCCCACGACTTTACTCCCTTGCCATCATTTCCTGAGAAGCCTCCAGGCTGTCATCTTTCTCTCTCCTAACCGCCAGATACAAGATATTCTCCTCTACAAATTGGCGTTGATGAAAGAGAGAAGAGTAGAGACACGAGCGTACACGCCCGGTGCATTAGGTGCAGCACAACCGTCACCCCACGAGACCGTTCCGATTAAAACCTTGGAGGTATCGACGATTGGGCCTCCGCTGTCTCCCTGGCAAGAATCCTTACCTCCTGCATCCAAGCCTGCACAAAACATGGTGTTGGTAACTGCAGAAGTGCCGTAGTCGGCTCGGCATTCCGCGCGAGAGACGATTGGTACGTCGACCTTGCGCAAAGCAGCAGGGAGGGTAGAACCGCCCGAGGTTGTTGTTCCCCTAGTCTACAGATTAGCCATATTCTCACGCTATTTGTAGGAGCATAGCACATACCAGCCCGCTACAGTGGCAATGGAGTCAGCAACAGGGTCTGAGCCCGAGGCCGGCAGGGTTGCGTATCCAATGGTCGAGCTTGCCGGGATGGAGGTCGCAAGTTTCCAGATAGCAACATCGCTGTCAAGTGTCGAACTGGAGAAGCTGGGATGAACTTTAATAGAGGAAACGCTGACTAGCGTTCCTCCGGAAGCCCTGTTCTGCATCCTAGTCAGCCCCAAGCACTTCATAATTCAAGGCTAAGAGTAACTTACCAGACTTCCTGCGCGGACTCTGAGAGACGATGCAGTCTGGCCCACAGTGCAGTGACCTGCGGTGAGCACAGTATTGGCGTTCAACAGTGAGCCTCCACAAAAGTGGGAGCCACTGCTGGTCTGCAGGCTGACAATGAATGGGAAGTCGCCCTGCGAAGCGGCTACTCCTCCGACGATCTGTGAACCCTGTGGGATAATTGCAGCGATGGAGACTGCGGGAATCGCAAGTGCGACCAATAGTGCTTTGAATTCCATTGCGTTGACAAGGCTCCCGGGAGTGAAGGTGGCAGGTAATTGATCTGATGAGAAGCGACTGGATGATTCAAGCAATGAGTCTGCCACTCCGTACTTATAGAAAATCAGTCTGTCTTCTTTGTGTGGACTTGTTTAACTACGACCATCCTATTCTGTCTTTCTGGAAGTTCGAAAACAGCCAAGCCAACGCTATCAACTGTCCTTCCAGATTAGGTCTTTCCAAGATTCGGCGGGGACGAAACTGACTACATTTCCGGTGGTGTTAGGGGTTTATCTGATGTAGTAAGCCCTCCAATTATCTTGCAGTAGAGTAGTTGCTGAAGAGGAAGCTGATACAGTGGCTTATCTCGCCCCTGGACCCTTCTATTCGGCGCGTCCTCCGTCCTACATAGATCATCTTCCTTCACACTCCACGAGAAATTCAAGGCTTTAGCACAAATTCTTTGCAGGGGCATACTGCTTCTATATACCTTCTTTCAAGAGGATTGCACTGTATGCGCGCAATGGATAGAACGTAGCGAAGCAAATAGATAGTTGTCTCCCGAAAAGAATTCCCGAGTTTTTCGCAAGAAAGAGATCGACGTAATACAGGGTACAAGTATACTAGACTGTATGATTTGCTGGGGGATCGTCGCGTAAGTGATAAGATCTTCATCACGCACGAACACCGACCTACATAGCGCAAGGGTATATAGTAACGCGAACGGACCTGCCGCAAACGAATCGAGCGTGACCTACTTGCAGACTAGGTAAAATATTGGCACGGTGATTCAAACTTGCCTTTGCCATCGCTCTCGTCGAATGGCAAAGAGAGACTGGGGTGAGTGTTTCAGGACGCCAGGCATGACCTTTGATAACCGCCGGCTCTATTACAGAAAAGGCAGTCCAAACGAAACGCCAAGCCGGAGCCTTGCATTCACCTACCTATGTAGTGGACATGCAGGTGCTCCCGCAGAGATCGCTCCGACAGACTCCGCTCCCGGTGTAAGAGCTCCTACGCTAGCTTGGTCAAGACTTCTCCCCGGTTTAATCCTTTCAAAGGCAATATGGAGGCCGGAGTCACCCGCACCCTCTCCTTAGAATTACTCACGCAACGTACAGATCAAACGACAGTGCTCAGCGTCGACCGTGTTGGTAGTATATACGAGTTTAGTGATTTCAACTGTTTGCGAAACCTATTACCTCAACTCCCAGCGAATGCCAGTCGGATTCAAGAGCCATCTTATCTTTTTGTGGGCATTGGGTCTCTGTAGCCTTATTTTGTTGTTACGCTTTGCCCACACAGGAACTATGGACAGCCTCAGCTCTTCTTTCACGATTGAAGTAAACGGCAGACCCATTGCTAATGTTGGCGACGGCGCTGAAGACCCCATCCAAGCAAAGACCGGATCTGAAGCGGCTGTCTTCACGCTCAAAGATGGCCGCCTCCAATGTGGTGATTGGCTCCTTGGACGATCTGTGACTGAGGATCGCAGCTTTCTTCCAAAGCAAGTCCTATGGTTCAAATCGAACAAGGATAGTGATAGGCGGGTCCGGCCTGTCACTGCATCTGAAAACGGGGGTTCCTACCAGCTCAGGTTTGCCAGTGTGTGCATACGTCGGGTTTTTTAATTGTGGATTGGACTTGTGCTGACCGCTGTACTTAGATGCTCGCTTAATAGCGGAAGACGGTAATATCTTTGCGGATCTCCAAGAAGGTGATGAACAATCAAGTGTTACACTAAAAGTATAGTATCGGATCCCGCGATAGTGTCAGTTAGAACCCCCCCAAACTCACGAACACTCCTGATGAATAGCAGGTTGAACGTCGATCAATGCCATCGTGAAAGTGTCGTTCGTTCGGACTTCTACATGAGCACGAAGGGGAATTCTACGCTATGATGGCAGCACGCTTGCATCCCTAACAAGTCTTTGCTCTTCAAGAGGTTTAGAGCAATGTATATAGTATTTGCGTCATAATGTTTTAGATATGTCTATCAATAGCAACAGCATGCCCTTTCTTCTTTATGTTACACATATACCAGCACTAATTGATAATGCGGCGGTCTGCAATCTTCGCACCGAGACGGAATTCCACTCAGTTTGCTTCTCATGTAATCGTTCCCTTGGGAGGACTAACCAACCCTAGATAAGCAAGTCGACTCGCATAGGCAGATTTTGACTCTCCTATAACTTCCTTCGTCGTTGCGCACCACAACGTTGTTTCTACGGCTTGCTAGCACTCAGATATCAATAAAGACAGAAGAATACGAGAATTTAAGTAGTTAGGTGCTCGACTTCCAAGTCGATCTTGACGCGAGTGTACTATTTCTAACAGCCTTAAAGCACGACAAACCATCTAGGCCTCTACTCCAAGCAAGAGTACTCTGCTCAAATCTACATGGACTATTATGTATCAGTAAGTACAATGGAAGCCAGTGAATTGTCCGACCTTTATAATCGCTGTATTCATTTTACATGTCAAGTCCAAGATGGCGAAGTAGCCCGTCTCATTCTCCTATATCTCGATGATGCGTATCGGATAATAGTCCAATTCTCTCGACATGGCCTCATAAAGCCGGGATCATCAAGGTGGATGCTTTACCAGAAAGCCTCGTCAGCGACGGCGTAGTTCCAGTGAATATTCACTATCAATTTCGTAATGGCTGTGTGCACCTGAAGATTCACGATACAACCATGATAATAGACTTGCGTTGGCTCGGAACTCCTGCGACATACCATCATTGCTCGTGAAATGAACCTAAAATGGTATTCTCGCGATCAGCGCACGGACCATGAGGTTGAGCCTAAATCAAACACGGCTAGCAACCTCGTGGAATCAACCCCATCGAGACTATGACCTGCAGCGGCCAAAGCTTGACCGTGCTCATCTTTAAGCCACTTCCTTCGACGGTCATCTGCTCACAGCCATTCAGGGCTGTGCCTCGAGAATTGAGCCTCCTAGAGTAATTCGTGGCATTTTTAGTAACCTTGAAGATGGCAGTCTCGATCCCCATCTTGGTCACTGAAAGCACAAGTACTTATAGCTCGAGCTTGCCTCTGCCAACCGACTTGCCAATACAAGAGTGTACAGAGAATTACAAGCCAAAATGTCATATGCCAATTATTCTTCAGATCAGAACGCGCTTTTTCCGGGGCCTGATTCCCAAGCACCTGGCTACGAAGTTGGAGCTGCCACCGAATCAGAGCAAGAGGCTGTATTCCTAGAGAATACGACAGCTTGGGTTCCCAAGGCACCGGTCATGCCCGAGGCGAGTGCTCCGGTGTTAAAGGTACCTAGCAAGAACAGCGTACATGACCGAAAATATATTGCTGACCTCCTAAGAAACCAGTCGTCATACCGAGGATCGACACAAGCGGTAAAATCACGATTCCGCTACCATTCATGCGAGCATACAGCCCAGACTTACGACCCCACGATGTCAATGAACGAGATTTTCTGGCATTCATTGATAATCTTGCCGTTGCCCAAACCGCTCCGGTTCCATTGCAACTACTCGATGTGGCTGGTCACGCCGTTGGCTTTGTGTAAGTTGTCCCATCACTCTACCGCTGCACTCTGCTGACTAAGCAGTCCCCACCACTGGGCGATGTTTGCTGGCGCCAGTATGAATATGGCAGCAGGAGTAGGCACGGCTGCTGTCTCTGCCTTTCGTACTCGTCATTTCATGGACAAGGTCAATCGGGAGTACTTCGCACCCCGAGGGCTCAATGCGTCCTTGTGCAAGAACGACCAATTAGCAGAGAAACTTGGCTACGATCCAAGCCTGCCACAAGTAGCGTAAGTGTCTTCCAATTATCATAATGTATGTTTTACTAAATTTATGAAGACCATTGAATATTAGATCAGGGCCCACAACGATACGAGATCGTCGATTACAAGCTCTCGAGCCATATATTGCCCCTCTTTCATTCGATGTTCCATTACCAACAAATCAGCGCAATGCCCTCGACCAGATGGCCGCAAAACAGAGCGAGCGTAACATACAAAAGAAAGAGAAGAAATATCAGAGGAAAGCCAGCAAGATGAGACGCAAAAATGCAATACAATCCGAGCTCAGAATAGAAGATTCCGACGCAAACAAGGACAACTACAACTCGGATTCGAGTACCAGCTCTGTTTCCAATTCTAGCATTGAGATGGAAGGGATTAAGACTTCCAAGTCCAGTCTTGAGAAAGAGAAGACGCAAGTGTTCGAATCCAGGTCTGGAAAGGTGGAGGCAAAAACAGACAAACATATACAGAAGATTAACCGTAAAGCGGAGCTTCATTTAATAGAGAAGCCACAGGCAGCTGCAAAAATAGAGGACAAGCGAAAGAAAAAGATCGAAAAAGCAGAGCGGAAAAGAGAAAAGAGAGGAGAGAAAGCAGGAAAGGACAGTGAAAAGGAATCAAGCAAAGATGACAAGAAGGCTGGGAAAATGGAGTTCATTGTAGTGGAAATGTTAGAAAATGCACGATAGGGTGATGGGAGCGAAGTCGTAACTCCTCAGGTTTGCACCACGTGAGCTAGAGTTTATGCAAGTGGCGCTGAGATATTGCTTTTCCTTACATATTTTGAGTAGCCGTAAATACTGTTCAGCGTTGTATCAATTTTGAGGTAATGGAAAACACTATTAGTACAAAACGGCATCTGGGCTATGTCTATCCTAGCATTAGAGATTTGATGCGGTCGCGCCCGAAGATTGCACCGTCTAGTACGTGTAAAGATTCAAGCTCGAATTTCCAACAAAGTCTTTGCGGACTTCCACGATCCCTGTCTGCCGGCCGATATATCGTCCAAAATGCCTTTTACCCATATTTCAATCGTTGGATGATCCCTGCCAACAGCGTCATATGCCATTCGGAGCGGAAAAAGTAGCCCGAAGCTGCTCTGCTCGGCCCACGTCTTTTGGTGGTGGTAATCGACGCTGCGACAGATGATGAGCCCGGCAGCGTGTATCTGCTCTTGTAAAGCTTCGCGTTCATGGGTGTCTTCCGTTAGTCTGAGTCCATGAAGGAATCGGAGAACTAGAACAAGAGCACCATTATATACTGTCATTGCCTTTGCGTGATATAGCGACTTGTACTGAAGAATCGTTGGCCAAATGAATCTGGATTTGCCGTCTGAGTCCGTGGATCTAGGTGTTGTCGGCGGTGACGGGATTTCGATAGAGGCATGGGAAGCACTCGATGCCCAGTCTTGCTCCCACTGTTTGAGGTCACGAATAATGTGGCGGCACTTTGTGGAGAGGAGCTGGACAGCGGGCCCTTTACTGCTCTCATCCGGATCCGTGGATATCCGGTCGCGTAAAACAAAGAGTTCTGGGCAGTCAGCGAGAATATCGAACAGCAGCTTCAATGAGTCTATTCGTTCCGGGTGAAAAAGCCAGGGCCTGGTTTTCCACTCCGGTCTCGCGAGGTTCGTTGGCTGATGCAGGACGATGGCGGCGAAAATGATGGATGCCCGAGTCCTCTCCAAGATCAAGAGACACGAACGCGATGCTATTAATTCTAGACCTCTAATGTTGAAGAGTCTCTCAAGGCCGCGGGAATGATATATCCAGCCATCTTCACGCTCTGATATGAGAAACTAGAGTATATTAGCCCGTTCCTTCTGTACGAATGAGGGCTGACAAACTTCAATCAATGCCATAATCATGACGGCCTCCAGCACATCGAAAGATCGTGATTCATCGTCGTTTGCAAGGGCTTTGTAGACTACGCTGAGTGCGCTACCGTATCTTCGAAGCCCATACTGCGTGATTGCTTTTTGTTCATGTTTGATTCCAAAATATGTGGCTGAGAGGGCCAGGAAGCATTGAGCCGAGATTGGATGATCAACTTCGGGCGCAATGACAATTTCTTCATTTCCAAGGAGTAAGTGCGAATGAATAAAGGCTCTAAAGATATCCTCATGAGGGACAGACAGTCTCAAGTTGATAGGCATCACAAGACCCCTTCCGGTGGTGGAAACACCCACGCCATCGCGATGTTCGTTCACAGTCTGAGAAGATTTGTTTTGACCGTCGTAGGGGATAATAGCAATGCCGCGGGGGCCATCACATTGTAGGCGCGCCTTGATGCATCGTCGGCACTTTGGCGTAGCGAGATCTGAGTCTTGTTTAGTCTACGAATCTTGGCTTTGTGGCGAGACTCACCGCATTTGACATGTCGCCGTCGACAATTGTCGCACGCCTTTGACCGCCCTCCAACTCCTACCATAGATTGTGCTTAAGCTAGAGTAGCAGAGTATATGTTAGGCTATTGAGTAGTAAGTTCGCGTAGAAGACTGAATGTGAGCGAGCAAGAAATTCAGCGCAAAGGTCAGGGTTGTGCATATGACTCTGCCTGCTGCACGGACTGTACTAGCGCCTTGGCATAAAGGGACCGCCTTAAGAAGTGAGTCTACTCATCAAGTACCGACCCCACCCAGTCCTCCACCTAATCCATCTAAAAGATTCTCCATCGAGCAACATAAAAATCTTCACTCGGCTCGTGTTGGGCTTGGCCCTGTTCCTCAATGGTAGTAGCTCAACACCCGTCCTCCCGTTACTAATGGAGGCTACATTGAGTCATTTACGGCAGGTCTCAATAGCGAACAATTCACTAGTGTGGATCTGGTCAAGGTATGCACTTTCTCACCCGATGTTAGAGCGCCACGCATATTCATTGCGAGTTGAACATCTGCTCTGCCTTTCCATGTATTCTACAGTCTTCTGCAATGCCATAACGAAGTACATACGCTAATAAGTTTGATAGGCGTACCTTGGAAGAATCGCAGAAGTCAATGATGACTTGCATGCTATCAACGAAGTAAACCCAGATGCCATGGAAATTGCCGCCGACCTGGACTCTGAGCGTTTGTCTGGATGCATTAGAGGGTGAGAACTACAATAGGAGCAGCGTTGAGATTCTTGCTGAAGTCTTTAGGCCGCTTCATGGAATACCCATCATCGTCAAGGATAATATTGCGACTTTCGATAAGATGAATACTACCGGTCAGTGGCGGAATCACCAGTTATAGAGAGAAGGCAAGACTGATAATTTATAAGCTGGTTCATGGGCACTTCTCGGAGCCAAGGTCCCCAGAGACTCGACCGTTGCACAGAAGCTTCGGGCTGCAGGAGCAATCATTCTCGGCAAAGCGAATCTCAGCCAATGGGCTGATTGGCGGTCGCGCAACTCAACTAATGGTTGGTCGGCCATCGGAGGTCAAGTCTACGGGCCTTATTACCCTAGTCAAGACCCGAATGGTAGCTCAAGTGGTAGCGCTGTAGCATCTGCTCTTGGTCTGGCGTTGGGTTGTTTGGGTACCGAAACTGATGGTTCCATTATGTCGCCATCCTCGCTTGAGAATCTCGTTAGCATCAAGCCGAGTATGGAGTTGTTTGAGAGTCATATGAACTAATACTGAGACGAATGCAGGTGTTGGCCTAACTTCGAGGCACTTGGTCATACCGAGGAGCCTCATGGATCACCGTTATAATCCTATCCTAGTAGCCGAAAACGAAGTAATGCGGGTAAGCTGTCCTTCTCCACCGAAGAGCTTTTGACCTAGATCAATCAACCTAGTAGGCGATTTCAACTCGGAGCAACAAAAAGTTGCTGTCACAATCAACGAGCAACAGAGGGGCGTTCATTCTCCCCCGTACCTAGAGACACTCACCGACTTGCGATGTCGCACGAGGTTACTCGAACACAGACGGAATTATACTAGACCTAGGCTTCGAGTGGCATCGACGTCTCGGCAAGGGCGCAAGACTGCTCAGAAACCTGATCGAGCTATGTTACCGGGTAGATGCACTATTTAAGACATGTTTTCGGCTAACAAAATTTCATCTCCAGTTTATGGCCCATCTTCATTCTTTTGGAGTAGCCCTTTCTTTGCGATCCAGTAACCCGATCCCACCACATATAAATACCGAGTTTAACGTCGCTCTCTTTGAAATCTGAATTCTCGTGAACGAATGTTGTTGTGGTTCAGCTCACGTCTTTCGCTTATGGCTGCTATTCCTTCAGGGATCGTATATCCATAGTAAATAGCTAGGTTTCTCAGATCATTCCGACTGTTTACCCTTGCGTTTTGTCGCTATATATGCTGCTGTTATACTCTCGTTATTATAATCAACTCAGTTCTACTCCGATTTACCATCAATCAGCTCAGTGCCAACAAATATTCTAAAATGTGCTCTATGAGATGTACTTATTCTGATTTCCATAGTCTTATTGCTCTTGATCATCGCACAATATAAGACACTTTAGATGGGCAGTGAGACGACAGAAGCAAGTTATCTAAAAAATTCCCTTTCGACAATGTGGTAACAGTTCGTTCGCGCCTCAACGTGCATGTAAAACGGTCTCAAGGAAGCATACCTACTTCTCTCCTTCACAGTGCAGATAAGTCGAACCTCGGTAATCAAGAAATATGAATTTTCGTTGCAAAGATTATCGAACAGTTGGAGATTAGACTGGATGGATGAGGCTATGAGGCACTTTGAGGAAATATCGGAGATAGCTTGGCATCTAAAAGTGGGCCTATAGATCAATGCTACTGGCTACACAGTACAGTTTCGCCCCAAACACATCCTCCGAACTGAAACATCACTAGATCCTTTAATTTTGCCCTGATACTTATATACATAGTACACCCCTCCAATATCCCGCCGCGAAAACAACTCCCGACATGCACGAAGACGAGTGTATCACGCTACCGGGTGGTCGCACGCTCAGTTACGCGATTTATGGCTCCCTCAGTCCACATGCTACCGTCTTCTACTTCCATTCCTACCCCTCCTCGCGCCTCGAAGGCCGATTATGGCATAGCGCCGCCTCGAATCTCGGCATTCGCCTTATTGTGCCCGATCGGCCAGGAATGGGAAATTCAACCTTTCAATCCAATCGCACACTGCTAGACTGGCCAAATGATGTTCTCGCACTTGCTGATAATATGAAAATTCAGCGCTTCTTTGCGATGGGAATGAGTGGTGGCGGACCGTATGCTTTGGTGTGCGCGAACGCGATAGCCCATGAGCGGCTTGTCGGAGTTTCCGTGGTGAGCGGCCTGTATCCTATGTCGCTTGGGTCGGCGGGTATGATGATGGGAGCCAGAGTTCTTCTTTGGGTCGCACCGTGGGTGCCAGGTCTTGTGGGCTCATTACTAGACTACGCGATGGGCACGGCTGCGCGGAACGAGGATCCGAAGGTGTTTGAGAACTTGTTCATGAAAGAAATATCTTCTCGTCCAGAAGTTGACCAACAAGTAATGAGGGACGAGAAGAACAAATCAGGGGTGATCGAGGGAACAAGAGAGGGGTTGAGACAAGGCGGGCAAGGAGCTGCGTGGGAGGCGAAATTATTTGGAAGCGATTGGGGGTTTCAGCTTGAGGATATTGATGCAGTCGTCCCGGTAACCCTATGGCATGGAACGCTCGATATAAATAGTCCAGTGATAATGGCATTTAAAGCGAAGAAAATGGTAGAGGGAGCTAAATTGAAGATTCAGGATGGCGAGGGACACGTAAGTTATGCTTTCAAGAACCAAGAGGGGATTTTAAGAGAACTTATTGGAAGAGATGACGCTTAGCTACCCCTTCAAATCATTATTCTTCTTCTTTAGAGTCCTTATTCCAATGGACCATTTGCAGTATCAGCTCCATATCGGCTAAAGTAGACACCACAGAGTTGTGCAGAAGTCCGAACAGTATTCTGAGGCGCGTCACGAAAGAAGTGCTCAGCTTGAAAGGAAGATGACGCGAAGTCCGTTCGCATTCAATTTGGTAGGACGTTAAATGTTTAGTTTCTGTATCAAGAAAAAATGTTTGTTCGCCACCGTCCTGTTCTTGTCAGTCCGATAGAGATAGAAGTGAGATTGAGCTGTCAGATCTCACATAGCAATCTGGGGAAGGTAGCCGCCAAACGATAGATAATCAACCTAATACTCATCTTCAGCTGCAGTCACTTCGCTCCAGTGAATCATAGGGTGCATCCAAATTTCGAAGTTCAACTTAGTTCCACTATGCACCACAGTGTTGGTGCTCGCTCTAAATCCTCACTTAGAACTAGTAGAGTAGTCTGAAGATGTTTCACGAGAATTTCGATAGATCTTTGTTGCTAAAGGCATATCGCGAGGTCTGAAAGCTTAGCTCCGACGCCGGAAAGTTCGCGACCGATGGTTAAAAACTTACGGCCGATGGTTGAAAAGGCCGCCTCTAAATTTCGGCAGGTGTTGTTTCCAAATGCGAATCGAAATACCCGAAAGCTTGCGACCGACGGTTGAAAGACTGTCTCCGAAGGCGGTCTTATTAGACCGACATCTGATAACTCATATCCGATATACCCGGGTTGTCTCCGAGTATCAAATAGGTGGAGGCAGCTCCGACCTTCCGTACGCGAACCTCGAAAAGGAAAGCTAGGGAACAAAAAACGCCGACTGCCGACATAGGCTTTTCATCCAATTGGTCAGTGACTTAAACCTTGCATATCCCTAGTACAAATAAAGGGTGCCTGGAATCGTTGCGCGTTGTCGAAATGAACGATATTCCCCGAAGAGCGGATTTAAGTATGTATATATCAAGCGAACAAATATACAGGATGCGTTCTCTATAAATTACCCCGCAACTCTACCCCAACACGATCAGTTCTCCGCCAAACCCTCCTTTAGGAACGGACACCAAAAAGGGGAAGGAAACCACAGATGAGAAAGCACGATTGAAGAGGAACTATATCAAGAGAAGAAAGAACAGAAACCTAAGAACGGAAACCTCTCCATCATCGACGTCCTCATTCTCAGTCCCAATGTCTCTCAAAGTTCTCAAATCCACAATGTCACTCAACATCCTCATCGTAGGCGCCGGCGTCTGCGGTCCGGCCCTCGCAGTCTTTCTTCAGGGATCCAACCCGAAGCACAACATTACCGTTGTAGAACGCTTTCCTTTACTACGTATTGCAGGGCAACAGATTGACCTTAAAGCCCAAGGGATTCCCATTCTGAAAAAGATGGGCCTTCTGAATACAATTAAGGCGCTGTGTGTTGCCGAAAAAGGTGCCGACATCGTGGATACGAATGGCAATCTAGTTGCACACTTTGGTATCAACAAGGCTGCAGAGGGTGGGCAACGCGGTCTCACGAGCGAGTATGAGATTATGCGTGGCGATCTTGTGAATGTCTTGTATGAGCGGAGTCTAGAGCAGAGAGCTAAGATTGATGAAGAGGGGAAAGAGGGGGGAGGAGAGTTGAAGTACGAATTCGGCAAGACGGTCACAGAACTTGCTCAGGGCGACGACGGTGTTGATGTAACTTTCTCGGATGGGCAGAAGAAGCGATTCGACCTTGTCGTTGGTGCAGATGGCCAGGGGTCACGAACAAGACGAATGGCGTTTGGTCAGGAAGTCAGCAAGGAGGCGTTCAAGTCCATCGGGGTTCACACAGCGTACTACAGTATTCCGCGAGCAAAGGGCGAAGGGGAGATGGCGCAACTCTTCTTTGCCCCCGGCAGTCGGTTCCTCTTGACAAGAAATAGCGATCGTCCGATGACTCAGGTGTATCTCTTCATCATGAAGGACGCCGAACGACTCAAGGCCGTGTACAAAGAGTCGATAGAGGAGCAGAAGGAGGTTTGGGCGGAGGCTTTTAAGGGCGCCGGCTGGCAGTCTGACCGACTCCTAGGTGCATTGAGCTCGTGCGACGATTGGTATGCGCACGAAGTAGCGCAAATCAAAATGAAAAGCTGGTACACTGGCCGTGTTGTGCTCCTTGGAGATGCCGGCTACGGTCCAAGCCCCTTCACCGGCATGGGGACCACAGCCTCACTCGTTGGCGCGTATGTGCTGGCAGGAGAACTTGCGAGAAACGGTAGAGATGTTGGTGCGGCATTGAAGGCATATAACGAGATTATTCGGCTGCCTGTTGATGAGTGTCAGAAGATGCCTTCCTCAATCGGGATGTTTTTCCCATCCTCCCGAATCGGGGTGTGGATTCTGAATAAGGCTGTGTGGGCTATATCTAGTCTGAGGATTGATGAAAGAATAAATCGATGGCTTCCTAAGAGCAAGGAGGAGGTTGCATGGAAAATTCCAGAGTACCCTGAGTTAAACTTGGATTAGTTTCATCATTCGAATATCTGTGTCGATCTATCTTGAACGCAGCGTATTGGCGAAATTATGTATGTTGGTAACTTGTAACACCACATTAGCGAGTTATATATCTCCACTTTCGTCAAATTGCACGCGATACATGAATTGAGACCAAGTCGTAATTGATTCAAGTTGAAGTGCAAGCAATCACATTAGAAACAACGAAATTCATTCACGTGCAGCTCGAGACGCAATGAGCGCGTTGGAAGTGCTACCTGTCGGAAATAAATATTGACATTTTAACAAAACCCAACTTTCAGAAATAACTATCCATGAAGAATTCGGAGGCACTCAAGAGGTTAGGTGTGTTTGTGCAGGGGTTATGAAACCTCGTTATAAGAAGAAACTTGAAGTTCATGTCGGTGAAAAGGAGGTCTTAATTTTGATTCAATTATACAACATGTAGCGTAAGCTACACCTTCCTATCAACGTAATGAGACCTTCCACAAGCTCTAAAACTCAGTTGTGACGCTTCTCAGGCTCATCCCAAATAATCGAGCTGATGCCATCCTCACCCCCATAGGTTCCTCTCGGTGGGACAAGCAGGTTTGCAACTAATTTGCCTAACTTTCCAGTCTTCGTGTCTCTTGCGACAATGGCAATGTTGGCTGTAGTCTGTCCACCAATAGCCACGTAGGTGCCAGCCTTGTTGAAGGAGAATGAGCGCGGGTAGTAGCTGTACGAGTTGGCCAACTCAACGAAGGTGAGGGCGCCAGTCGATCCGATCTTAAAAGTGGCAATGGAGTCCTGCTCGAAGCCAAACGAAGAATCGTTGCGGTTTGATGCATACAAGGAGTCGCCAACAATGCGGATCTCGGCGGACTTGACGCTGACGTTTCCGAGCGGGACTGAGGGGCCGTAGTTGGAAATTGTCTGGCCCAACTTGAGGGAGAGGCAGTCACCGTCGGAGCTGGGATATATGACATCATACACACCAACAGAGCTGCTGACCTCGTTCAGACTGTAGTACTTCAACTGGCCATAGCCGATTTTGTTGAAAAGGCCGTGACGTGGGCCGTCGCCAGGAAGCGATGAAATAGCCGGGCATGCCGTCAGGACTCCGGTATCCTTATTAATCTTGAAGATTCGTGTGAGATCCGCACCTAGATCTGGGACGATCAGGAATGCGCCAGTAGGGTCGGTGAAGGCCGAATGCGGATGAGGCTTGTCTTGGCGGTCTGGTCGGGGTCCTGGGGCAGCCTGGGTGAACTGCAGCGTCTGAATGGGTTTCGATGAGGCAGTTATGGGCAGCTTATAGTTTGTCAGGGTGGAGGGCGAGCTGCGATTCTCGTTAGAAAATCCCCCCCCCGTGGGGGTAAGAACAAGCGAGCTTACTATTCAGAGGTAACCAAAAAGCTCCTCCCATCTTTTCCTCCGTAAGTTGAACCATGAACGCTGTTTCCAGGCGTCGCTGCAGATGCGTTTAGGCTCAAGCCCTTCGCGCCGAGGGTCCACTGCGTGAGTACACCGCTGCCCTGCCAACTCTCGTCGATACAGTAGACGATGCGAGTGGCTTCGTCAAAATGTAGCCAGGTGGGGGTCACACCACAACCAGTCGTGTTCGTCGTGATTGACAATGCGCCGCTGGTGGCATTGTTCAGGGCCAATTCATACGTGAAGATTTGACCAGAGAAATGCGTGCCCAGTAGTCTCACGGCGAGTGTATGGGACGCGAGAGACAGTCCTGTCAGCAGAATCGACGTGATGGGAGCCATGGCGACCGGAATTCTTCAGTGTAGTTGTTGAAAATCACGAGTTCACGAAGCTGAAGTCCACGAGGTTACCAGGAACCAGCCGCACGGCGCCTCTTTAAAGCGGAGCAGAGGCTCTCTGGCTAAATTTCTAGAACAATTTCGAAGCATTGGGCGGGTGCCTTCCCGGACTTCCAGGAACCAGATGGCAGGTGATTGCAGGGAAATTACGGACGACAGCTTCTCGGGGCAGAGGCTCCGCCATGTAGATGAACAGCCTAAAGTCGTTGCAAATATGTTGTGCGGGGTACCTTGGTATCCAGGGGTGGTCGAGGCTTCATTGGTCAATGCAAATCTGCACAGATGCTCGCCGCAAGGGTCAGAAGAGAGAACCCGGTTCTCGGACCGGAGAACCCCATCCACATGTTGCCATTCTTCATTGTGATGTGCCAATGCCCATATTCGTAAAGATCCAACAGCGAACTATTGACAGGTCCCAGTGCTTGTCTCATCATGCGGTGTTGGATCAGTAGGTACCGAACATCTCCGACGTAACACCAGCAACTTGGTTATACTGAACGAGAATTACCCGTACCTGGCACACTTACTAAGGATACTAAGATTGAAATGAAAAATAAGAAGCATCGAATCTATAGCCTTGAAAGTCATCAATGAGCGCGAGCTCAGAAAACAGCCACAATGTCATCATCATTCTAATGAACACGAGTGGTTCAAGGTACAAATTGATCAATATAAAACCGCAGAACTTTAGTAAGAGGTGGACACAAGCGAGTTCGCCCACTCCTCTACATTCACATAACCATTTCCACTTTTATCTGCCATGGCGTCATCCTTTGTCGCATCAAATCCCAGCTTTCCTTCCGCCTCATCGGGAATCCCATCTCCATCAGTATCGACCGCCTTCGCTCCTCCGGCAATCGTTCCAGGCCCATTCATCGGGCTAGCATTCTCGTCACTAATCAACTGACCCGACTTTCCCCACGATGTCAACTCCTCGACCAACCGCTTATCGACATTGTCCCGAACCTTGCTCGCGCCGGCGTAACTCTGCACGTACTTTAGTGCGTCCACAGAACTAAGCGTCTTCTCCGGACCTGGGTACAGAAACTTGGATGTCTGGATAGCCATGCCACCGTAGTTGGACGAAGCAACGCCGAGCTCTTTCCCATTCAAGGTACCGTCTTTATCGCTATCGTAGAAGTTCTTCTCCACATAACCATGGAAGTTCGCGTTCCCTCTCGTAAACGCCGTTGCACTTGTACTTGGTCCCGAGATGAAGTAGTTGCCGACGATGTTTACTTCACTCAAGGCAGAACTATCGCCTGCAATATATCCACCGCCTCCACCCCAATTATACACGACGTTGTTCGTAAAATCGTTCGTGCCCTTGACTTTTGGATTGCGCGTCTTGTTGTCGATGTAGAGGTTTCGGAAAAGCGATATTCCGTTCCCAACGTCCGTCTGGATAAGGCCCCCGCAGGAGTGTGTCTCGAGCCCTTGGCCAATGATGCTGTTCTGGATTGTGATGTTCGACACAGTGGATCCCGAGATGGAGAACGTTTCGTCGCGGCCCCATGTCACGCTGAGGTGGTCGAAGATCATATTACTGCCTTCCGCGATGGTGATCGCATCTTTCCCACTGGTTCCAGACTTGCCCATTCGGATACGGATGTATCGCACGATCGTGTCGTCGGCGTTGGAAAACGACCAACCGTTGCCATACACGGTTATTCCATCGCCAGGCGCAGTTTGGCCGAGAATTGAAATGCGCTTGGATACAACTAAGCGCTCCTTGATCTTGATGAGACCGCCGACGGCGAACACAATAATGCGATCGGGCTTTGATACGGCATCGCGAAGAGAGCCAGTGCCGGAGTCGTCGAGGTTAGTGACAATGTAGACACTACCTTTGCGGCCGCCGATTGCATCGCGACCAAAACCTTCTGCACCTGGGAAGGCGAGAAGTGCCTTGGTCGCCTGTAGATAGAGTGCTATTGAGAACAGGTGGAAGTAGCGCATGGCGTGTGAATTTGACTTGCGCTGCGCGAGTGTATGAGACCTAAAGAGAATGCAATAGAATGTTCGATTCAAGGCGACACCGGCACATTTTATCATGTCGTACACTTCGAAAACACGTCAAATAATATCCGTACTTCATTTATTTGCAGCAGCGACGGGCCAAACACTTCGATAATGTCCTCCAATCGGACAATTTTGAGCATGCGCGGCATTGCACTGATGATCGGCGGCTAGGATGTAGCTAGACGCCATTGTGGGATATGAACTTGGGAAATGCGAGACACAGTCCTAGCTGAAATCCTAATTAAGATATGAGGGTCATGGGCAGAGTTTACAACATTGGAATTATCATTGTGGCACTCGCAAATTCCTACTTCCGTCATGTGCTTGGCTGTTCCAGGTTAAATAATGTGATACTGAGACTAAAATTTAGAACCGCTCTCGAAGCTCGGTATCACGACATAGATTCATTTGCTGAAAGATACATCGAAGGAAAGTAGCATGAAGATTGGTACTATTCTTCTCATCCTATAGCATCTTTTATATCTATCCCTCACATAATTCAACTCGAGCCTCTGGTCCTCATTTTTAAGCAGCAACTTCAAGATTTGAGCGTTGGCTCTCGCAAGTTGCCTGCTAAATTCCTCGAGTCCCTCCTTCTGCTTTGCGTTCTCCTTTCGGAGCTATTGAAGATCTTGGAGGGTTTTGAGATCCCTTGAGGGAGCTTCCTCTTCGTCGTCGGTCATCCTTGTAGTGACCCAGTTTCCAGCTCAAGAAAATCAGTCTTAGACCGCCACCAGTGTGAAAATGTGTCTGCTTCTTACCTGACACTAGGTTGCAATTTTGGGGGCACCGTTCGATGGAGCGAGAGTGACGGGGGAGATGATCTGAGGTGGCCAAATTGAGAAAGATAGCGGGGCCGAGGACGCCGATTATCGCAACGTTTGCTGAGAGAAAGAGCTTCACGTGACCCCATATTGCACAACGCGATCTTGGTAACCTCGTTTGATTGGCTGGGAACGCTGGTCTACGATTTAACTGCTATAGATTAAGTCAGTAGTCTTAGCTCTGCCTAGCTGAGCGCGCGTGCCTGCTCTATATCACCGCCACCGCTTCCACTCCAACTCCAACTGTCAACCTTAACCTCATCACTGAGACTTCACCTCATATCCACACTGCATCCTCGGAACACCTCTTCCATCATGCCCTCGTTATCTCTTCTTTTGTACTGCTACCTATTCGGCGTCATTCAACCCACGCCTCACTTCTTCTTTTCTACACCGTGCGATTCGGACGGAGACACAGCTTTGCTACTGCCAGTGATCGAGCATTAGTCTCACCCACAAGATATTGTGGCAAGAGAAGCTCTTATTGTCTGTAGCGGATGTGTCTTTGGTTGGTCGCATCTTCGACTCCCGCCATGCAATGCGGGTAGAGACATATGACCTTGCAACTGCCCATTGGTAAAAGTACTTGTGTGGGTGTAAACGATGGCGGATTCGCTTGTGGGAAAAGTGACCGGGTGCTCTGGTATCGTCGTCGTGCTCCTCGCGTGGGCGGGAGTCTGCACACGGCATGGAATAAGACACCAATTGCCACGGTCTCTTGAGAGCCTCTTGAAAGTCTCGAACTGCTCTTACAAATCAGTCAGCCTTGATGGTATACTGTGCGGGTGCGAGTCTGCCCACGGTCCCTAGCATCATGAAGGTGATTCAGCTCATCTTTAGCCTTTCAATCTTCAGGTGTTCGCACTGTGTGGGTGTGTTGTCTCCCAGAGAGCAAAGTATCTTTCCTTTTTTTTTTTCATTGAGCTTCCTACCCGAATAGTAGGGCTCGAGGAAGATTAGAATGTTGCGCCTCATCCCCGCGACTGCCATACTCGCCATCTTTCAGTGCAAGTGATGACGATACTTGAGAAAGCACACTATGAAATTGTTGTCTCACGCAATTACATTATCATCTCGATACAAACACATGATATCGAGGACAAATTTCCCAGAGCCGCCTCGGGCCCGAGAAATATTCATCCAGCATCCCGGCCCCATTCGGAAACATTTCGTCCGCACAACACGAATACAATACTGGGCCGTGCACATCCGCTAGACCAAAGATCTCCTAGTAAATCCTTGCAAATGCTCCGACATGCCGATGAATTTCAAGACTACCTAGGGTGCGTACGAGCGGTGGTTAGCTGTATACCTATCTTGCACAGCATTCTGTCATATGGTCCTGAAGCTGCGAATACCTCCATGAACGGCGAATTTTGGCCCGAAGATTTATTACCTTTCTGTGGAGTTACCGGTGTTTATTCGCGGTCTAACATTCAGGTAGAAAGGCAGCCTTGTGGTATATAATGAGAACCCCTCATCTTTCCAGCTCTCCAAGTGTTCGTTGCATCGACATTGCTCATCATGGCTACTTTCTCCCGCCTGGTCATCACTTTCATCTCTTTGCTCGCATTCGCCTTGGCATTTTCGATCCCCCACGTACCGGACAAAAACAATCCATCTAATAACCCTTCTGTCCACCTACTTCCAACCAAAGACCCCTTCTATACCGCGCCCCCAGGATACGAAGCCACATCCCCAGGAACCATACTGCGCTTGCGCGTCGCCCCTGGGAACCTCAGCACTGTGGTCGGAAACTGCTCTGTAGCGTACCACATACTGTACCGCACGACCTCGACCAGGTACCGCCCCTCCTACGCTGTAACAACACTCTACGTACCCAAAACCCCGTCTGGGAAGGCGCTCCTTTCATACCAATACCCCTACAATACGCCCGACGTCGACCGCAGCCCTAGCTATGACTTCTACGTCGCACCGCCGGCGGATTTGGGCGAGGCGCTGGGATTAGGCTGGCTTGTCAACGTGCCAGATCATCAGGGACCTGTTGGAGTCGGGGGCATGGGTGTGGGGCAGGGACTAGCGACGTTGGACTCGGTGCGCGCGACTCTGTCCATGGGCACGCACATCGGACTCCATGACGACGCGCGCTACGCAATGTGGGGATACTCTGGCGGCTCCATTGCGAGCGAATGGGCTGCCGAACTCCAAGCACAGTACGCGCCGGAGCTGCACTTCAGCGGCATGGCGATTGGCGGCACACCTACGAATATCTCGAGCGTGTGGGTGGAAACGAATGGCACGCCGTACGCGGGCATGGTGCCGCTGGGTTCTACCGTCGTCACAAAAGTGTATCCAGAGGCGTACGCTTATCTTGTCGACCACCTTAAGGTTGCTGGCCCGCATAATCGGACGGAATTCCTGCGCGTGCTACACATGAGCGCACCTGAGGCATTTGCTTTCTTCGCGGGCCAGGACATGTGGGACTATTTTGTGGATGGACGCGCGGTTTTCGAGGCGCCGATTCTGCGGCACCTGGTTGATGGCACTTTTTACATGGGCTATCATGGCGTGCCGCAGATGCCAGTGTTTATGTATCATGCGATACATGATGAGGTTGCGCTGATTGGGCTTGCAGAGCAACTGCGTGAGAGGTTCTGCCGTGTGCATGTAGATATCTTGTTCGAGAGGAATACGGTGGGGGATCATATTGGGGAGCTGACGAATGGAGCTGGAAGGGCATTAGCGTGGCTAGGAACCGTATTTCAGGGGAAGGAGTATGTAGATAGTGGGTGTATTGTTAGGGAGGTCACTGTTGGGTTCTGAGGGAACGTTCCCAGGGGAATTAAGCGAGACTCCACGATGTGATTCAGCTTCTGTAATCGATACACTTCAAATGGAGAACCTATACCGTAGAAGTTCTCGTCTGGAGTGTTTCTTAGGATCTAAAAAAGAGTCTTATGAAATTGGCTGCAACGGGACATGTTGGAGCTACTAGAAACGTGTACGCTTCAAGTGCGAATGTTTCGTTGGTAGGTTCTTCGCTATAGTGTTTGCTGAAATATGCATCTGAAGTGTTAGCTCTTTAGCAGCTTTTATTCCGGTAAGTCTGATCGGTCAGTGACTAGTCTTTCTGCTTCTAATAGAATACGTCTTATTAAAAAATAGACTGGCAAATAGAGAAATCTCTCTCTACAAGAATCGAACTCGCGTCTTCGGCACGACAAGCCGACATACTTTCCACTTTGCCAAGAGATACTTGGGGGTATCTGCCTTTTTTGAATACTACCTTCTTACACTAACTAGTATATATACATATGCGCGCAATTATGCAGATAAGAGACAAAGCTAGACACGCCACTAAGTGGAAAAGGCGTAACAAACTGCGTCCAGTCCGCGGAGACGTTACGTAGAGGGGAACAAACACAGTGTAGTCGTTAACCAAAACGTTCGCTATGTCAACGGTAAAAGATCTGGCGCAATAAATGGAAATCAGTCATTTGACTTTACGCGTTAAAGTTAATCCCGATTTGCTTTCAACACAATGGAAACAACTATTCTATTATAAGGTGTTAGTAGTATCTATGTCATAGTATAATTCTACAGTATTTTCTCGTATCAGTTCGTTGCATACATTACAAGCAACTACAGACTAATAAAACTATAGATCGCATTCAAGACCCCGACATTGGAGCATAAGGTAACGCAGAGCGGTCCCCCCAATGATGACTGAAAGAGTCACGTGCCGCCCTAGTGCAAAAAGAGAAGGTATATGCGAGCTGTTAACGCCCCTCTTTTGTACTATCCCTCTATCTCTAATCTCCACATGGTCTATGAAGGGCACCCCTCGCAGCAGCACCTACTTTTCCCCTCCTGGCCTTCCAATCCCCCAAATCCAAGCTCGAACAAACTTCCACTTTCAACGTGACTCGTTGACAAAGATTCCTTCTTGCTTTACTAACCTCTATCCGCACACCAGTAACACATCCCTAAATTGCAGAGCCCTGTTCCAATCCGATTATCATGGAAGAACGCGGTAGCATCAAGGTCGGGTTGCCGGTCGAGGACCCGCTCCCCTCCTACTGGCACGACCCCGTAGTACCAGTAGCCAACGTCACCGACCCCGACCCAAAATACGAATGCACGCACGTAATTGTCGGATCCGGCATCTCGGGCGCCCTCATTGCGCACAAGCTGCTTGCCTCATGCCCCGAAGCAAGCATCATAATGCTCGAAGCACGCGAAGCGTGCAGCGGGGCGACGGGGCGCAACGGCGGCCATACGAAGGCGGCAAGTTATCGGGCGTATGCGCAGCATAGGGAGGAGTTAGGGGTCGAGGAGGCGCTGAGGATCGCGAGGTTGGAGTATGCGAATATTCGGGAGACGCATGTGCTGGCGAGGGAGTTGGGGATCCAGTGCGAGAGTCAGGAGTGCAATACTGTGGATTTGATATATGATCAAGAGACATTTCAGAGGGGGAGGGAAGCTATTGAGGCACTGAGGCGGGATGCGATGGCTGAAGAGAGGGAGGAGGGCGGTATGGCGTGGTACAAGATGTATGGCAAGGAGGAAGCAATGGTGAAGTTCTGGGGCGCGGAGCGGAATACAAATCCGGAGGTCAAGGAGGAGGAAGAGTTGGTTGGGGCTTTCGAGTATCGCGCTGGTCGGATCAATGCGTATCGGTTCACGACGGGTCTATTGAATTTGTGCGTACAGAAGGGATTGCTGTTGTTCACGAATGCGCCTGTTCAGCAAATTATGCCTGATAGTGAGAATACCGTTACTGGAAAGGTGTCGAACATTGTGATCACGCCGCAAATGACGGTTCTTACACGGTTTGTCATTTTTGCAACAAACGGATACACGGCCTTTGCCCTCCCAAGTCTGCAAGGCGCCATCGTACCATTGCGAGGGCAAATTACCGCGCAGCGAGTTGGGAAAGCGGCAAAGTTCCCAACTCCACTTCCTACCACGTACTCGTTCATCTACCAGTCCGGCTACGAATATATGATCCCTCGGCCTCTCCCCGATGGTGGACAGCATATTGTAATCGGAGGCGGGCTCGGCCGGCAACCAGAAGCAGGGATCAATGAGTACGGTACGATTGACAATAGCGTGTTGAACAACAGTATCTCCAAGTATCTGCACGGAAGCCTGGTAGGGTATTTTGGCGGCAGCAACTGGGGTGAGGATCCGGACGACAAGTCAAAGAGGATTGTACGTGAGTGGGGTGGTATTATGGGAGCAACGAGTGATGGACGGCCGTTTGTAGGTGAGGTGCCCGGGGAAAAATCGGTCTGGATATCGGCAGGGTTCAACGGACATGGGATGGTGCTGTGTTTGAAATCTGCCGAGGCCCTGGTTCAAAAGATGAATGGTGGGAAACTTAAGGAGATCGATTGGTTCCCTTCAAGCTTCTGGATTAGCGAGAAGAGGCTGAGCAACCAATTCAGTGGGCGGACTGATATGAGAGTTCCGGAGACTGGAGGAGGTCCGGTTGCGTAGAGCCGGAATCGGACATCATCTACAGCTTTCGATTAGACGATCAAGGGGTTATCTTTGGAGCAAGAAGGAAAGATGGAGGTGCTTTCAAGCATCTGTCACGCCTCTAGAGGTTTCGCCAAGATTAGATGGCGCTTATGCAGGGCGAGGAAGGCTCGGTCTGGGGGTGGTCCGAGCACACTACCTAGAGTCGATCAGCTGTGGGGAAATGCACGTCCGAGTTGATTGAGTTGACAACCATCCACTGCACCAAATATTCCATGCCATGATACCACTCCACGGTGGTCTGTCGCTTAGTGACTGGACCAAATTTGGAGGGTTGTTCTCGACTTGGTGTGGCTATACGACGGGAGCCGAAATCAACGCTGATGGAGTTGGATAGACCGACGGGGGCTGTTCGCGCGAACCCCGGGCGATGAACAATTACGAGTTAGCGACAGGCGTCCAGGGGTTTCCAGGAGATGGGCCCTCAAACTCTGTCTAAAATAGAACAGAGTGTCGTCGAAGTGCCGACCTGTCACCCGGTCCAGAAGCTTGATTTGATCTGCGAAACGTTTACAGGCAGGGATGCAAAGAAAACGGGGTGAACCACGGGCATGGCGCGACGAGCAACAACTGGAGCAGAGTTCGACTCTTGAGTTGAGGACGGAGCGTGTGGAGGGAATATAAGAAACGGTTGACATAGGCGTCCATACTCAGTAGCTCTCCCTGCCGCGGAGGAGGCTTCGCCGTGGTTTTGTTCCGTGAGAACACGAGGATGATTGTACTCGGGCAATGTCGGCATTCCAATCCTGACAAGGTGGAGACGAGATGGCTCGCGGCTCTTTGTATGGATGCGGCAAAGCATTCTCTGACGCATTGCGCTTCGTGTGCGACAATGCGCCGGTGCCCGCTCGAACGGCCATGGCCCACGAGGCGCCAAACTGAGCATAGCGAAGCCCAACCTTGGACACGAGAGCCGGGTAGTGCGGCGTGTGCAGCAATCAATGAAACAAACGGAGGTTGGGCGTGCGACGGGAGTGACGATGTGGAGGCGTGGTGTGGCAGCGCCGTGACAGGGAGAAACAGGTGGCGGACGCGAGTGCGCCAAGTGTCTCGTGCCGACGTAATTCCTCCCAGTGGGCGGCGCCGCGCATTGCTCCCGACACTTGTCAAGACTCCCTCCTGCCGTCTCCTCGTCCATTGTCGCGCCAGCCACGGCGGAGGCCATCTGTTCCCTCTACATCTACACCAACACAGCTCCACAAGGCATTGTATCGGCATTCCACCGCCATCGCGCCCCGTCGACCGTCGTTTCTCCGCCATTGCCTTCGCACCAGACCGCAGCGCACCTCTCGGCCCTGGATCCTACTCGGCAGCCGCTATTAATACCGCCATACCGAGTATCCACGGACAGGCTGCCAACGTCAAACACTCGACATAGCCTGCGAGCTTAGCCAGCTCCTGCTCTCCCGGCTGCACGACTCGCCTCCATAACTACCGAGGGCCCGCCCTTGCCTCTTCCACACCACCTCTCCACTACCACCGTCCACCCCGCCCACACCACACCCACGATGCCTTCCCAGCGCCGCATCCGCGTCTTCTCCCTGCTCGTCGTGCTCGCCATCATCGTCACGCTGTACATGACGGGCTCAGCGCGCCAGACCCGGAGCTCGGAATTCTACACAAAGACACAGCAGGAGCTGCAGGCGCGGGAGTACGAAAAGGCGACCAAGCTGCGTGACGAAAACGACGTGAGCTCGCGGCTCAAGGCCGCCGAAGAGGCCGCCAAGCAGATGGCGAACAAGAAGAGCCAGCAGTTCCATGACTCGGTCGACGGCGGCGAGAGCGGGGACAAGAGCGTCGCAGGGCGCGTCATTCTGAAGGAGCAGGGTGGCGACAAGAAGAAGGTGCAGGGCGTGGCCGGAGTCGGAGGCAGACCCAGGGACAGGGAGGCGGCGAAGACGGATGCCGAGTCGCAAGAAGAGCACGAGGTCGAGGTCGAGCTGAATGCCATCTTGAAGAAGAGCCCGAGTAGGTTCCCGCCCTTGCTCGCTGACTGAAAGTGTGCTAATGCGAACAGTAATCATCTTCTCCAAATCCTACTGCCCGCACTCGGCCGACGCGAAACGCATCCTCCTCGACAAGTACAGGATCGTCCCCGCGCCCTTCGTCGTCGAGCTCGACCATCACCCCATGGGCCCCCAGTTACAGGCTATGCTCGGCGAGACCACCGGCAGGCGAACTGTTCCGAACGTCCTCGTGATTGGGAAGAGCATTGGCGGTGGCGATGACATTGTCGAGCTACACCAGATGGATAAACTACTGGACAAGCTGAAGAGCATGGGCGGGAGTCGTATCGTAGAGGCAGCGCGGCGGGAGGCCAACACCGGGTCCAATTCGGAGATGCTGCGGAGGCGGGCATGAGTCAACTATCAGCAAAACGCTAAATTTCTTTCTGCTCTCCATTCAGTTCGTTGTGCATATTTACCAAACCATGGGAGGCTTAATCCAGGAAAAGCGTATACTTTTGATTTGGTGGGCGTATGGGTTACCTTTGGATACCTAGGTAGGTTCCGGATCGGGGCTGGGAGCAATTCGGTCTGGTCTGCTTTCTTAATATTTGGTATACCCTGTCGTTTGTGTAATGTCATATATCGACTTTACAACAGAATGCTTCTCGTTTATTTCTACCATGTTCATTTCTCTTTCTCTGTACGAGTGACACTCGTCAGGTCACTATTTCTGTCAACACTGTGAGCAGCCAGCTTCAACTACCATGGCGAAGCATGATGAAGGTGAACGGATAATTGCCGTAAAAGCCATCATTCGCGGCGCGGAGTAGAAGCAGAAGAGGCTAAGAGAGACGTAGGAGATCGGACGGCAAGAAAGTGACAAAGGTAGTGAAAGAAGAAAAGACATATACAACCGAAATGAGTGCAAAGACGCGCATTCACTCACCCACTCACATCATCCAAACAACCACCCCACCGACACCCGCCTCCCTCACCACCACCACCACCACTACAGCCCCAAAATCAACAACTACCACCAATCCACCGCATCTCCCAATTCAACCCCGCAGCACCACCTCCACAAGCGCAGTATGCCCTCTCTCCCCCAACCCTTCCTTCCCCAAATACCTCCTCTTCCTAACAGCACCCACAGCCCCAACCGAGCCTATATACCAGCAATGTGCACGACCTTCACCCTAACCTACACCTGCACCCACATCACGATCTCGCACCGCTGCCCGCGCGCCGCCATCTCCAGCACCTACGCCTGCGCGCCGTACGCCTTCTTGCAGCTCCGCGGTACCCTGAACGACATGTGCATGCAGTGCAAGATCGACAAGGGGTGGACACCGGGAGCGCGGACGGGGATGGGTCGGTGGGCGGAGAGATGGGTGGTTAATGGGGGGGTTGAGAGTCAGAGCTGAGGAGGATGAAGGAGGGGGATGGTGGATGGATGGATAAGGTAGAAGGTGCTTTGGATGGGGTGTTTAGGTGAGGTATAGGAAGGGACGATCAATGCCGAGAACCAACGAACAAAGGATAAGAGCTCCCATCTTGGACCTAACCTAGTCTACTCCAGGTGGAGAGATTCCAAGTCTGGACCTATCCCCGTTTGAAATGCCCGCCTTTGGGTGTTTCCATACAATCGCCTGCTGAGAAGGGCCGGGCAAGTACCCATATATACATGAAGTATCATGATCGAGATACCAGACGCCTTGAGACCCGATGATGAAAAATAAATGGAATGTCCTAGTCGCAGTCCCACGTTATGCTCTCGCTCCCCGTATACGTGCCATGTCATCATTCATCACCCATGGCCTACTATAGCGAGTGACTTTCCCCAAATCCCTGCACTCCACGGCAGACAGAGTAAGAGACACGGAGAGACACACCAGGACGCTCACTTCTTCCAACCCACAGCCCTATCTCCCTCCTTGACCACCTTCTTCGCCGGGCCCCATCGTCCCGCCCTACCCCCCGGATCAACGCCCGCAGGAGCCTGCGGTGCAGCCAGAGCTTGGGTCGGCGCCTTCGGGGTTGGCGACGGCGAGCCCATCCCCTTCTTTGGGGTCAGTATCGCCATAGGCGTCCCAGGTCCCGAACCACCACCAGCACCACCGCTCTTCCGACCCTTCCCCTTCTTACCCGCACTCGCATCGACCCACAAGCCCCCCTCACGTCGCTGACGCTCGATCTCAGCCTTGCGATCGCGCTCGCGCTTGGCATCTTCATCGCGCTCCTTCTGCGCGCGCTCCTCGGCGTCCTTGCGGATCTTGTCCTTGCGCGCCTGCTCGCGGGCCAGCTCTTCGACCTTCTTTTTGTCCTCTTGGGCCCTCTTGACGGCGGCGGCAGCCTGCTCGGCGGCGAGGTTGGCGGCCCTGATCTCCTGCCGCACTTCCTCGCGCAGACAGTCGTAGCACTTGAAGTAGGATTTGCGGAGCTCGAGGTCTTCGATCACCTTCTCGCAGGTCTTGTGGGCGAGAAGGGCCGGTCGGCATGTCTCGACGTAGAAGCGGGAGGCACAACCGCAGAGGTGGCCTTTGCGCCAGTAGATGCACATCGTAGTGGTAATAGAGAGAGAGTGTGTGTGGTGTGGTGATTGGGAGCTGGTAGGCGAGGTTGTCAGTGTTGTAGAGCGTGGAAGTAGAGGGAAAGGGAATTATCTGGCAGGACTGACTCGTAAGACTGTACAAGATGGCTGTGTGGGAGCGAGGGTGTTGGATGGTGTCAGAAGGAGTGAGGATATCTGCGCGCAATGTTATATAGACTGGCACAGGGAAGCGGAATGAGCGAAGGTGAGATAGTTAGAACGGACTTTTGTGGGGCGGTGGCATGGATCGGGGAAGTTGCGTAGATGTGAGCAACTTCTGTTGGGTGGGCGCGAGCGGTGAGACATGGAAAGAGCGGAAAAGGGTTTGGCGGTGTGTCAGATCTAGCACAGCAAGAGGGGCAAATAGCAAACATTTACAGACAAAACAATCTTTCGTTGGAATGACTATGTGATCGCTGAAAGGGAGCAGAGCTGAGAAAAGTGTCATCAGTACATTATACACCTACCGCAACCTATCACTTGTTTCAACATGCTCCTTGAAATGCGAATTCCCTTGCAGTGTGTATGGAGCGTGGATACAAGAGGAACCATTGGGTCATACGATAAAAATCACCTATACCGCCTAGCATAAAAAGAAATAGAGTCCATGAACCCAAACTCTGACCGGCATCACCGCATGTTGACCTCGAAGAAATTACCATCTAGCCCGGCGAACAGCTCACGAACGTCCCGAGAAGTAGCAGCAATAGCATCCAACGTCGCATTTGCCGCGGCCTGGGTCGACGACAAACTTAGTGTACTTGTCATGGCTGAGATTTCGCTAACCGTGGGAATGGAGACATAGCTACGGGACGCCGCCCTGCCCACCGTTGAAGGTGCCACCATGGCACGATCTATGGAGCGACGGGTAGCCTGCTGGATGCGATCTCTCAGAGATTGCATAGCAGAAAGGTCAGACGAGTGGATTGAGGAGGCGAAGAATGGGGAGATAGCGGTTGCAAAGTTCTCCATACTTATCGCCGAGCCTGAGAGGAGGAGAGAGAGTGCCTGTGTGTCTCGCCGTGTAGGTGATTCGATATCTCGTTGCACGTTTGGAAGGATGATGTTGAGATCGCGTTCGATGAATCCCCTAGAAAAGGCGCGTGCACGATCGCTAAAGGCTTCTCGCTCGCGGGTTGAGTTGATGAGTGTGGCGAAGAATGAGACGGGGTCGTGATACTGCCGCTGTGGCGCAGAGCCAAGCAATGTCCCAAGTAATGAAAAGGTGTCGAGGAATTGACAGCCCAGATCTTTGTCGGTGAGGCGATACACTGACTGCAACCCAGTTCGTGCCCGTACGGTAAGGGTCGCACCTGTCTGAAGTCTCGGTGGAGCTGCGCTCATTATGAGACCACATGTTACAGACAGCAGCTCAGCCGACGTGATGCCCATACGAGATTCAGTTTGGAACATCCAAAGGTCCATAGAAGAGCCGAGGCAATCCCGTCGTTGAGATTGCCAGCGCTCCCAGAGTGCGCAATATAACCCAATGTGATCAGTCCAGTATATGTAGTTCATGTCGTTTGACTGCAGATCCTTCCACGAGTCTGGCGAAGTCAGCACAGTCCGCAGCTGTTTGCCGCACCACTGGAGGCACGATCGTAGACAAGGGTTGCCCATGGTTCCGCGCCGCAGTTCGAAAGGTCCTGGGATGCGTTCCATGAGGCGAATCTGAAGGTGTTCCTTGTCCGTGAAGACGGTTCCTTCGTCCGAGGGGTCCTTCACAAAGGCGTTGAGGTACTCGAGACACTTGTTGAGGTAGTGGTATGTCAGGATGTCGTAGCAACGGTGTTCGTCGGGCAACCGGTCGAGCATTTTATCGCTCACCAGTTCACATCCAATGGTCATCTCACTAAGAAAGTCCTCGTGGTCCTTTTCGTCGGAGCGGGTGTAGGTCTCGGCAAGCAGCATCCGGTACAAGAAGTGTTCCGCGTCAGTAGACGCATCGCGCGGTTCATCGAGAGTCTTCAATAGTTCATTGCGAGCAATGTCCATTTGGGGCAACCAGTATGCTGAACGCACACAGCTGATCAAGGCGGATGCTTTCATCCATGAGGGCTGCAAGCTCGGCTCTTTCAAATGTTTTAGTAGGATAGTAAACAACTCGAATGCATCGCTATCAAAGCCTAAGGAACGGAGAAAATGGGCAGCCATCTTCATGTCAACAAGCTCCTCCTGTGAAAAGGTGTGAATTGGCCGGCTACTGTCGAAGCGTCGCCTCCTTAAAGAGGATCGGCCAGCAGTGGATTGGGAGCTCGGCATTTTGCCATTCCTCATATCGAAGTCGTTGGATCCATCAGGCAAGAGCAAGTCGGAGTCGCTGTAGTCTTGATCGGTCATCCAGTCGCTATCGTCCTCCACTAATCCAGGCGTGTTGGAGAGGGTATTTGTCCCCTCATCAATGTTGTTCGAGTGTAGACTCTGTGGAGAGCCAGCTGCAAGAGGAGAGGTGTCTGATGACGTCGGCTGGCCGGTGGATGCAAATTGGAGACCGAGCGAGGCAAGCTGGTGGATAGCAGAAGCAGTGCGTTGCGCAGGAGAAGATGAAGGTTTAGGAGGTGGCCTTCGGGAACTAGGAGCATAAGTTTGGGTACCAGAAGATGCCATTTTAGTGTCTGGCAGGGGGTCGGCGAATGGGTCGGCAACGGATTCTCGGGAGGCCATGTATAGAGCAAGCTTCTGGCGCTTCTTAGGCGGCACAGCTGGCCGGCCATCCATCGAACTTCGAACGCTATCGCGGCTTTGTAGGCTTGCCATGCTCTTCGGTCGCTTCGGCGCAACGGGTGGAGCAGCTCGGGCAGCGTAGGTAGGAGTAGATCTTCCAGATGCGGACACGCTCAATGGTTGCCGCGGGCGGCGAGGACCATGAGGAATCTGTAGCTGCGGAACGTCTCTCCCCGATAGCGTATTGTATTTCTTAGCTTTCCATTTCCCAAGCTGAAAGATGTACTGGCGGCGTCTAACATAATTAGCCGTGACCCCAAGGTTTGCTTCATTGCTCTATACATACGACGGCTGAAATCCATATCTATCCTTCATGTGAACCATCAACTCGTCCAAAGTCTGTGTCTGGTACAGGGAGCATAGCTCCTCCTTGTGTTCGTCCCATTTCGAGTGAGGAATGGGTTTTGCGCGAAGGGTCGGGGCCTCAACAAATCGAATCTGGTGAGGGGGTTGTGCCATGACAAGGGAATGGTGGTCCGTAGGTCATGGCGGGCGGGGCGCAGGAACCATGACCTTAAAAGAAGGTGGGCTCCAGTCGGGAGGCATGGTGGAGGACGAACGAGGCTGTTGGCGGCCTCAAAGTTCGCGGTGAGGCAGACTTCCAATTTCCAGAGGGGGCTAGCGCTGGCGGCTGGTCGAAGAAGGGTTTCGGCGTTGAAGCGTGACGCGGCGATGTGGAAGTCCGGGTGGTTGAAGAAGGCAACAGAGAGGGCGGAGGGCACACTCGTCGTCATCACGGCTCAGCTGAGGGCTGCCAAGGATTGGTCATCGCCTTAAGGGGCATAACGTCGTTGCCTGGGGCTGAAATATTCTTCATCCAGCACCGCCAAAGCAACGGGTTGCATCGTACTCCATCCTGCTGTGTGTTAGACGTACGTTTACACCACAAGTCATTCCATACAGTTGGGTGGAACGCAAAATTACCCAAGGCTCCAACCTCGAGCACAAGTTGACGACGAACCCCGTGGCTTCCAACCATTCTTGACATCGACGCCGATGACTGCCCAACTGCAGCCCAATTTCCTTCTGTTGTACAAGATAGAGCACCGTATGACCATTGATCCTTCTCAAATATCGCTAGATTTGTTTTTTTGAACCAGAAGCCACTGGGTGCTCGGCAGGGTGGCTGTGCTGACGTGTGGCGGCACGTCGACAATACAACCACCACCACCTAACACAGCCCTACCTCGGATACGAAGATTCTGGATGCTGCCAGAGCTAGGCCCGAGCTTCTGTTTGGGGCCGGAAATTGAGGACGCGACGTCAGATTCTTGTGTTCTTTGCTTGTTCCGTCTTGCCGCCGAAACAAGCAGCTTAGGCCACGGCCGGCCGCGGGTCTTCCACGCCACGTATCATTGTTGAAGGGTGTCAGGGCAGTGTTCATTAGAACTTGGGCACCTGCTCTGTTTGCAGTGTCTCCCTCAAAACGTGGATCGACCGTATTTCTCCCAAACTCTTCGACAGATGTGATCGCTTCAGCCTTTTTAGCCAATAGTGCTCATGTCGGCTGAGACCCTTTATGATTCTATAGTCAAGCTCTTGAAAATCGGTCATCTTTGGACGGATCGGTGAATAGGACAGGTAGTTGTAAAATAGGATTGTGTGTTTTAGCAATTCGAACATGGCCGATCTTGCCTAGGACCGTCACCTTCATCCGTTTTGTCCGAATGTAGTTTCAAATGACTCCCTTTAGTACTGGTTCCAGAAGCCGACACGGATCATGTCGAGCGAAAGCGCTATTAATGAATAGCCTATTAACAAAGATCCGAAGCGCATGGCCGAGAGAACTGGAAAGAGAGTGTTGCCTTATCGAGGGGCAGATGCAAGAAACAGTACGGAGAAGTCGTCAATGGCGACTTCATCGGTATTCTGTTCCTCGTGATATCATAGTGGAATTAGAAAATTCCAACGTCAAACGATAGACACAATGTTGTACGAAGCAGTGCGGGGGTGAAGTCGACGGGAGAAATAATAGCGAGGCCCGAAATCAGACTAGCGCATTTCTGACATGGGCCGTAAATCTCAACCCCAAAGTGAGGCTTCCATGCTCCATCTCATATTCACCACCCACATTCTCAGCACCATTCCGAAATTGCCCGGGGCCAGCGCAACTACGGATGGGTATTATCCCACAACTGGAGGCGCTACTTGTGTACACGGCTGAACACGTCGTTTGCAGCATGTCGACAAATGCGCAATTGCGCAACTCGGCCCCCCTACCCTCTCAGACCGCCCTCTACATCACTCACGGTAAATCAGGATTTTGTAGTCGAGCAAAACGCGGAAGAACGTGCGAAGAACCATGCGCAACTTCGCGCAATTCCACCCAGTCCGCCATTTTCCATTTTCCTATGCCTGCAACTCCGCCCCATACCCTGCAACATTTGCCTTCTCACCTGAATGCAGTAATTGTTATTGCACTATTTCGCGCAAAAAGGCTGACTCAACCCAACCTGTACACCTGTGTTTCTGCCGAGGCGCATTTCCAAAATCCCGAAACGCACATTTGGGGTTTGGAAAGATGGCGAACGGCGCTCTGACTGTTCAACGCACGCTGTTGCGTGTCACGTCTCCACGATGGGATTTTGGAATTTCACGTTCAAGACTACTAGAGGCGACTTGAGGGCGGCATCAGAGCCAGGGTACATGTATAAGTATTGCGTTTCGCTGTACAGTCTGCACTGCATTTCCATCCCTATCGTCGCCACTCAACTTCGCTCCCAGGCTGTTACCGCATTTCCTCTTCGGGTTACTTCACTTCTCACCACTGTCTTGGATTCAACATGTCTCCTCCGAAGGGCAAACACCAGCAAGGCACATCTTTCTCTTATATAGGCGAATGGGCAACTCGTGCATCTCGCACCTCTCACACTCCAAACCTACCTCCATCCTCGTCGTCCCATACATCTGACGGCAACATGATTCTTGAGCCGCATCCAGATCTCGCCAGCATCACATCACGTGACACCGCGTCGATCCTCTCAGACTTTCCACCATCCACATCCACATCATGGCAATCATCCCTTTCGCCGACGCAAAGCTGGCTCAATGAAACACCGCGCGAGGAGCCATGGCGGCCATTCCCATTTTCGCCAAAACGTTTGACCGTCTCCACACACCAAGCCGAGCGAGCTTCGAGGTCGAGATCGAGAGCAATCGCAACATTTACAAGCTCAGCGGCACGATCACAGTCACCTGAGCCTCGAGATGGCGGGTAGACGACCTGGTGCTATCACACCACGATACGGCGGACGAACGGACCGATCTCTAACGGCAGAAGGAAAATGATGGAGTTTATGTGTACAAATATGGGCGGAATGGTGGCTGTGGCGTAAATTTCTTTTTCAGCAGGGTGGCTTGGAAAATGGGGCACAGTCGTGCCATGATTCATTTTTAAATCTGGCTTCCAGCTGTCTACCAGCCTAGAACCAATAATCTCTCTCCATCCTCAACATTGTTAGCGAAATCTGGAGCGTCTAGAGAATTGTGGTTAAAGGGTATGTACAGGTGTGTGAGACAGGGCGAGGTTGATGGTGTGGTTCCGGAGTCAAAGGCAACGCTAGAGTGCATATGGACTAGCCGAGAATACTGAACGATGCCAGCTGGCTTCGTCTTAGCCTTCTCCTAGTCTATTTCACGTTCTATCATCAATAGCATTCTATTCCATCTATTTTCATTCCATTCCAGTGAACCTACGTTAATGTAGCATTTGAAGTTATGCGATGCGGGCTGAACGTGCCCGCCAATGTTCCTACGCAGGCCTATTCTCCCTAGTTATCAGCCTTGTTAACTGAACCTTGCCATTCCTGGCTCATTGTATTTGCTCCTATATACACGGTATTAAGCCCCTCTCTATCACGAACAACTCAGTTCTCCTATTCCGACTTGCCACCCCTGCCACCGATAGATTATATGAGCTGAATCTTTCCACAACGCGATTAAAGTGATATTTTCGTGGGTCCTAAAATGCAAATTTATTTACTAACTTTCTATTCGATGCATTTTACCTGCTAGCCTGACGTTTAGCAACCTCATGTGTGGAGATAACGAATGCCATATTTGCGGCTTCCTCTGGATCTCCTTGTCTATTTCGTTCTCACGACGATGTATACTATGAGCAGGACAATTTCTATATGTAGACGTTTATGAGAATGAATGATTTATCATCTAAGAAGGCTGTGACCTACGGAAGTGGTACGGAGGGCGGGGGTCGTGAGATGGAACTGTGCTCACTTATCGGTAGTATATTATAGGCCCCAGAAACATCACAAGACACTTTCCCAATGATACACGACTTGCCGCCCAGGTACCGTTTAGGGATCATGACCCCTCTAACTGTGAAACATGTAGTTGTTCAAATACTCCCAAGAAGCGCTTCTCGCTTCTTGTCCGTGCTTTCCTCTTTATTTTCAGTCTATTTGAAAGTTCAAGTTCAAGATCAGGAAAGATGACGGCAACGAAAACGAAGTTCGACATCATTTTTGACGCAGCCATAGGAAGATATGAGGAAAAGACTGGAGTGCCTCTGGACAAGAGCTTGACGGCGAGCCTCACCACTGTCGCAGATGTGCAATCTTACGTGCAACGAGAGAATGAGAAATTTTCAGCATTTCGGCAGAGGCACCAGAAGATCTACGACAGCCTTAACAAGGTGCTTACTCCAATCGAAAGGCTCGGTCATATTGCTGCGGCTAGTACTTCACCAGGTTTCCCTCCCGCGGGGGCCTGCTTTGGAGCCGTGACGCTTCTAGTCAAATCTAGTCGAGACGTGGCCGATCACTACGATAGGATCCTCGAGCTCTTTGAAAAACTTTATGTAAGATGCTCTATAAATAAATGGAAATGCGCCTAACTAACATTGAGACAGCAAGTCCTGAGTCGCCTCAAACTTCATAACCTCGACCGGATGAGCACCGAACTCGAAGAGAATTTCGCGAGCGTTCTGGCCACGGTACTCGTCATGATTGCATATTTCACCAAGTCGATTAGGCGAGGAAGATTGAGAGAGCTCATTGCAAGATTTCTCATGGGAGAAGATCAGAAGTTGAAAAGTCTACAACAAGACCTTGATCAGTATGTCAAACATGGAGCAGAGCTGGTCTTGATCGAGATCAAGAATTCCATGAATTGTATCGGGGATCAGACAACGAAGACTAGTGCTCAGGTAGAAGATATTGGCCATCGTACGAAGAAGATAGACGTCAGCGTGGAGAACGTGAAAGACAATACCCTCGCGATAATGGATCTGATTCAACAGCAACATCACTCGAAACGCGACGACGACCTTTATGATATCCTGAAGCCCACACAATCACCTGAGAATAAGCTGGCGAGTATACAAAGAACGCGAGTGAGCGGGACCGGAGACTGGCTGCAGAGTGAACCACTGTTTCAACGCTGGCTGAGGCAAGATGAATCCCTCTTATGGATCGCCGGGAATCCGGGAAGCGGGAAAACATTCCTTGCTACCGCAGTAGTCTCCTCTCTGTTGAACGAAGCAGCTCGTAGGAATGGTTCAGGGCACGATACCTCCGTGGGCTTCTTTTTCTTTGATAAAACGGGTCCATACAATCGTGTCGGCGGATTTCATCAAGCTCTTAAGGATGTCGCCTGGCAAATCTCGCGGGTCAACACTGATTATGCAGATCATATCTCCTCTCAGTGTCGTTCATGGGCAGACGTAGACACTACACACAGTGCCTGGAGGAAGCTTTTCACAAGCTACTTCGGGTCCCCTGGACGCCCTCTTTATCTGATTCTTGACGGTATAGACGAAACAGATGAGACAGGAGACCACGGCCGAGAAGAGTTTCTGAGTCTGCTCCCGGATCTAACAGGTAAGTTCGATGACTCAATGTCATGTGAGTCAACGTCGCACAATGACTAATTACATCGGCTAAAGCCCACCCACAAATCAGCCTCCTCATGCTTGGAAGACCTCATCTTACCAACTCCATCAAGCTTGCTGCATACGGTAAACGTGCAACAATGGCTACAATACATATTGAAGCTCAGAAGAACAAGGCAGATCTTTCCAAATTCATCGACAGGGGCATCAAGAAACTGAGCCTAGACGAGTCATACCGGAACCTTCAACAACGTATTCGAGATACTATCGAAGCTAAAGCCGAGGGAATGTTCTTATGGGCGAAGCTAATGTTCGATATCTTGAGCAGGCAAAGAAACGAAGAACAAATCATCGAATGCCTCGACGAGGCGCCACTGGGAATCAAGAAAATGATCGACGAAGTCTTGAAGGTATTCAGCTCCACTCTCAAAGGAAGCGAGCCCGAGGAGTTGAACCTTATCCTAGCTTGGCTTGCCTGCGCCACCAGGCCACTGAAGCTCGCGGAACTCGATGCGGTTCTAATGAGGATGTCGAAATCTGGCAAAAGAGTCTTCTCTCTTGAAAAAAGACTCAGGGAAGACTTCGCCTCGCTGATCGTCCTAGTCCGGGATGATGGACTATCTACCGGAGCGTTGCAATCTCAAAGCCAGGCGCTGTCCACAAACAAGACTGCAAACGTTTTCAACTCCATACCGGCCACCACCAATGTCATGTTCTCGCATGCTTCGATTGCAGAATACTTTCAGTCCGGAAACGGAAAGTTTTCCCAAAGGCCGTACTTGCCAGCGATAGGTGTGGTAACATCGGAAGCGCAACTTGCGGTGCTTCAAACTTGCCTGGAGATTTTTGTCGACCCAGGGGAGGAAGGGAGGCTCGAAGCAGCTCAACTGCTACAAACATACGCTGCCCAAAACTGGTTCTATCATCTGGAGAAGGCTAGCGTCTTTCTCGGCGAAGTATCTGAAGAGGATCAACTACAGATCGTCAAACTTCTGGTTCCCTTACTCAGTCAACAGCCGATTCTACGCTCTTGGTGCGAAGAAATACCTTGGTCCTTCTTTACTCCAAAATCGGCAGGGACAATTGCGAGTTGGGCAAATTTTACAGACATTCATGGAAAGGAGGTCCAGGACGCAACTATCGATGCCTGGATTACTACTTGCAAGTCGAAACCAGTGGAAATATTCCTTCCAGCGGCGTCTGTTCATGCAAAGGAAGCCCTCCATGGGCATGACTGGACTTCGGTTGAGTCCCTACGAGTCATTGCACAGATAAGAGCGCTCGTGCTAGACGACCGGACTTTGGACCTCCAACCAGATCCGATGCCTATTGAAACGATGATGGAGGCAGCAGATTGGGATGGTCTAGAACAGACTGCGAATTGGCACCGGAAGCTTGCTGTTGGCTTACGGAACTGCGGGTACATCAACGAAGCGGTGGAAAACTTTGAAATTGCTCTGCATATGGACCGGAACCTGATTTCGGCAAGGCACGGCTTAGCGGTTCTCTATGACGACACAGGATATCATACGAAGGCAATCAATCTCCAACTTGAAAACATTTCATTACTTTTGGAACAGGATATGGCAGAAAAAGAGCACGACAAAAAGGTCCGCCTATGCACAACATACCGGTTTATTGCAAGGATCTACGAGAAGAAGAAGGACACAGAACGGGCTCTGGAGTTTTGGCGCCAGACCTTTGACACCGGGGTAATGGAAGACCCGTGGATCTTCCAGTACGTGAAAGCACTCGCACGCACCCCTAATGAAAGCCGCTGGGGTAGTATTGTGAGCATTCTGAAGACTCTAGAAGAGAGGCCAGGTCCAAATGGCTCTGGCAGCTATCTTTCGCATTGTCTCATGAAAGAGATTTGGCCGGAACTTTGCATGCCAGCCCGCTTTTATATATTCGCCACTGCTGCCAAAAAGACCGGGCAAACGGCGTGGCTTGACCAAGCATACCAGACGGCAATAGCGGCTTCAAATAGTCACTTAACCACTATCGTGCTAAAAGTCGCCCTAACGGTTCTGCGCAAACGCTTCGGCGGGCGGTATGACGAGACGGCTCCACTACTCGAAGAAATCGCGGAAACCTGTATCCTGGCCCAAGCCGCAAAGATTGAAGATCTGGATAGATGCAAGAGGACGATTGGAAATGATTTCGGTCTCCTATGTGTCCGGAAAGTGGCTGAACACGGTCTGAATCACAAGGTGACGGAACATTTCCGTAAAATGCTTACTGCATTTTGCGATAGTGGAGTTCCGCCACTCGACCTACCTACCAAGGTCAGGTACGCAGAATTTACACCAGTATATCTTGCATACAGTCAACGCCTGAGCGGGAACACACAAAGTGCAAGAGATATCATAAAACCATATGTAGCAGAATCCTATCAACTGGAAACTGAAGGGGAACCTGTTAGGAGAGGAATCGGACTCCTTTGGTTTGTCATGATTTACTTGGCTTTGGGGAGAGACGATGACGCAGCATCTCTCTTCTGCTTTGCTCATAGTCTCGAGGTGTGGTGTTGCAGCGAATGTGGGAAGAGGACCTTTGATAGAGAAGGAGCATGCATTTGTCGGTATTGCTTCTTTGTCTTTTGCTCAGACTGCTTGGTTCGCCGGACTGATCCGACACTTTGTGTCGCCTCGCACTCGCTCATTGACATTGGCCTTCGAAGTGTCATCTCCAAGGAAGGAGAGATACTCTTCAGAAACAAGCCAGCACAAGTCGAACAGTGCTTGGAAATTATACGGAAGGAGTGGGGCTTCAATTGAGAGAACATAAATTAGATTGAGAATGTAGTTGTAGAAACTATATATGTACCTCCAGACCATCGCCAAAGGCAGGTCCTAGATCCAATCCATTGGTAGCATAGTACTCATATACTAGCTAACCTGAGAGACCTATTCATTTCCCTTCTTCTTGTCGGTGGGGTCGCATCTTGGACACTGCTCCGGTTCTACCTCTTCATTCTGTTCCTTGACTTCACCATCACACTCGTTGTCCTTGCCACGAAGAATTTTGCAGTTGGGGTCATGATATTTGACCTTATTGATCTCGTCGCCGCAGCTTTTGCAGATGTGTACCATGGTGGTGCAGATTCGCTTGGCCGGGGTTGAGGATGACATTGTAGTCTGTATTCACAGGATTAGCACTTGTATAGCTTTGAAGGTAAATACTTCTGCACGACATATCATCTTCGCAGAAGAGGCTAGCATACCTTGATGTTTGAGGTCGAAGTAGAAGTTCAAGAAGTGGTGGAAGTGGGAGTTGAATTTGAGTTGAACCGAAGTACGAGTTGATCTTGGAGTTGTACTTTGTTGTTCGGGAAAGCAAGTGAGAACCTCAAAAGATATCCTTATATATTAGGTGACCGTCTCATGTCCCTACGCTGCTATTGTTCCTAAGATCAATGGCGGTGAGAATTCAGTGCCAAAGTAGAAGCAGAAGACCACCAAAGCAACCAATGAGAGAGAGCGGTGAAGGATTGTAGACTACAATAGGAAGCCTTCTACGTGTACATTAGGTAAAGTTATTGTCGGAGGGAGAGCAGGATGTCCAGGTGAGGGCGAAATTTGTATCACCAAGTCCGCTCTCATCTTCGAGATGATCAGTCTCTATGTAGTTTTATTTATAACAAAGCTCATCTATCCGGCAGGCACATCTACCACGCAGCTCTTCCAACCGCAAGATACTACAATACGCCCGTGCAATCAATGCTATCAAATCGTCCTCTGGTCTCCCAGCACCTCCAATACTCGCACTCCAAACCTCGCACCCCAAACCAAGCCGCCGAAACTACCATACTCCTCGCCCTGCGTCACTTCCTCCCCTCCTCGCCCCCCACAAGCAA